>CAIGRK010204245.1:0-16509 GCA_903798315.1 Fraxinus greggii
TATTAATTTATTTCCGGTATACACCCCCAGGCCCCCCCCCCCCCCCCCTTGACATTGGAGGCTCGTGTCTAAAGCCCTCCCACACTCGTACGTTTATTCCCCCAACTGATTGGACCATCGGAGTGGGCGTGGCTAACTCCGCTACCACCGGAGAAAGTCATATGTTGCTAACGGCTAGCCCAAGTGTGCATGAATCAGGCTTGCATGGACATGAGAGGCCTAGGATCTATTGACCACGGTACAAAATTCGAGGTGGCTCTTTAAGCCAGTAAAGACCATGCATTCCCCAGATTTTAGCAGAAAGAAAGTGAAGCATTAAGATGGGAAACAATAACATGTCCAAAAGCAAGATAAAGATGTCAAAAATTTAGGTTCTCTTTAGCCTAAAGCAACTGGACATTATTGAAGATCTTTAATCAGTTTAGAAAGAAACTTGAATGATATATCACCAAGCAAACGCGGTTTTCTTCCTAAATTTAGCTATAGAGAAAGCTTCTCCTCTCTTTGTACATTTCTATTCCTCCCTTGAACAGTTGTTACTTTCATAAAAATGAAGATTTTCCGCACCTATTGTCTGGAAGAAATAAATCAACATAAGTAGCAACATTGGAAAACTAACCAAAACAATTCTCTTACTGCAAAAAAGAGAGAAATTCATAATTTAGAAAGTGATTATTGGTTGACACGCACTAAAACATATGGCACTTGAAGAAAGCATCTTATCTTCTATCAAACCATCACCTCTAAGAAAATCTAAACTTGCCCTCCAAACCCTACCACTCACACCTGAGCAAGGGAAAGGAAAAGAAAATGGAAATAAAGGAATAGCCAGGAAGCATAAAAGGGTGTGAACAAATGGAATCTTAAATTCAATAAACCACTGATATCGATTCTCCCAAGAAACTACCAAGTGACATTGGATTTATTCTCTATTATGAGCTTAGTAAAATATTTGCACCAAGATAACACACTAACACCAAAGTCCAAACACATAATATGACAAAGCTGCATAATTAAGCTAGAATTACCGCTCGGATAAAATGTGTTGCGTCTCTCTTTGGTAAATTCCCATAGGACCATCCCCTCACTTGAGCAGTAGCACCCTCAATCATGGGAAGAGAATACCCAGAATCACCCTTGCGACGCCTTGACAATCTTTCCTGAGACTCAGCCACCTTCTTTTTCCTTTTATTGTCAGGTGGGTTGACCTCTGCATAACTTTTAATATGCCTAGCAGCTCGTGGAGCTATAGCTTCCTAGAAGGTGAAAAGAATACAATAAGAAATGATCACACTGAAAAAAATTATAAGAAGTTGCATCCATCAGAATTGGTTGCATACTTCAGCTTGGGCAATAGCTTCTGGCTTAATCATGCGGCTCCAGAAAGTCCCATCATCTTCAGCATTGCAGAAGTTTGCTACCTGTATATGGTGACAAAATAATACAGTTCATATGAATGATAATTGGAAATCTTGCCTGGCACAACAGCGATGCATCAAATTGATGAACAACCCAGTTCAATAGAAGAAGAAAAGAAAGACAGACGCATAGGGGAGAAAGAGGGCCCTCTCGTACATTTGAGCAAGAATATAGATACCACTACGAAATTTGGAAGATGAAACATCCAATCTACCATTCAAAAACTGAGTTATAATATACTTGCCTTAAAAGCACCCAACAATTCATGTTCTTGCTCTCTGTCAGATACTTTCTCTTCAACCTTCTCAGCTCTTTCAAGAATTTCATCAATATCCATACCGAGGAGCCTTTTCTTGCTCTCCTCGTCATTTTTGTCTTCCCTAAAAAGTTCCTCCGCCCCAAACCTCAGGATTGCTGAAAGCTCATTCTATATTGGAAGAAAGTAAAAATTAGGACAATGGTCGAAACAGTTCAAAACTTTATTTATAATGGAGGAATTTGGAACACACAGGTCAGCACACGAGATGCACAGAAAAAGATGAGATTCGTGTTAAAAAGATCAAACCAAAAACAGTGGTTTATTTCATATACTTTATCAAATAAACTTCCTTTTTTCGCTTCCTTTTTCTCCAACCTGCCCTCAGCATTTAGTTTCTGAATAACAAGATGGTCCAGAACCTAAAAAAAAATATGGCACAAATAAGAAATTAGTTTAAAAATCCTTCGCATCGACACCAATTACAGCATGCATAGAAGAAAACCTAAAATTTTTATGATGCTTTACACATGAATAACAAGTTTATAATCAAGGACAAGCAACAACTCTCAGTAGAGTATACCATCTTCTTCTTAGCTCGTTCCAAGATATCTTCCTCAACACTCTTGCTAGTAACAAATCGGTAGATGTTAACTACTTCTTGTTGTCCAATTCTATGAGCCCGACTCATTGCCTAGTCCAACAAAACAAAATAAACATTATACAACACTACAGCATTAAAATAGAACAAAGATAGTGTGTTGTGCAAGAGAGCAATAAGAATCATCCGTCAAAAACCTGTAAATCATTTTGTGGATTCCAATCTGAATCAAATATAATTACTGTGTCTGCAGTTGCAAGATTGATACCCAGGCCTCCAGCACGTGTTGAAAGAAGAAAACAGAAATCCTCACTACCAGGAGCATTAAAATGGTCCATAGCCTGCTGGCGCAACTCAGACTTTGTACTGCCATCGAGTCTCTGAAATTGGAAACCTTTGAAAGACAAATATTCTGCCAGTATATCCAACATCCTAACCATCTGCATTATAAGATTATAAGTCAATAGATAGTGCTTAAATCCAAAGAGCGGGAACTAGGACATGATCTCAAAAAAGGCCAGGAAAACTTCCGATATCTCACAAGGAAACCGTCTAACTTCAAAATAGCAACTAAGCTATTAGCGAAATAAATGGCCACATGCAAAAGCCTTATGATTAGCGTTCCAAGTTTACAACCCTCAGAATCCAACTTCATCCCACATCCCAAGATCATATTTCTACTCCCCAATAATAAATATTTTTAAAAGTATCAAGCATCAATAATTGGATAGGCAATTGCAAAGTAAGTACACAATATAGGTATGTTTTCCATTTTCGAATTCAATCAACAAACCAGCAGTGGCTAGGCCATTTTGGACCTTTAGAAATTCTTCTTTCCCCTCCTGTTTGGGGAGGCTAAATCTCTGGTAAATAGCCCCAATCCAGGAAGAGTGACATGCAACCATCACTTGCCTTCAATTTTAAACAGCTACGGTTCAGTCCACAAGAAAAATTGTCCTTTCTGATCTTTCCAGGTCCAACCCCATACAGAGTGACAAATATGACTGATTTCTCATCTAGTTCAAGGTCATCCATGTCTTATTCAAAGTCATCCGAGGACCAGCCAAACGCCATAACTACTTGCACAAAGCTCAATGAGCCATCAGAGGGCCCAGGACCTTCCGAGGCTTGTGCACAGAATCAGGTGTATGCTTCCACCAAAACAAAAAAAGTGTCCATAAATGCAGAATAAATTCAATAAATTGCAGAATTACAGGAACTTTCATTAAATTTAGCAAACATCAGTCAAATAACCCTGCCAATAGTAAAGCAGCATAAAAGTAATTTAATATTATCAGTTTACATGCATACTGCTCACTTTCGACAACAATGCTGAACACTTGGGGAATCAATTTTATGGATCTCAGTTTATCGCATCAAAATGCTGATACTTCCTGGTAGCAGCTAGCTAGTAGTAGTAGGCATAGAGCACAGGTAATGAAAAATGTTACCTGAGAAAATATCAATACACGGTGATTTGTCTCATGCAATCTGTCCAGCAGCTTATCAAGTATCACCAGCTTCCCACTGCTTACTATTATTCGCTCCAGTTTAGTGCTCCCCAGGAAGTTTGCATCCCCACCATAACCATGGTCTGCACTTTCAAATAAAAATGGATGATTGCAACATTTCTTCAACTCCACCACAATATTTAAAAGAGAAACCTGCATAGTTTTTGCGACAACTGTCAGAAGTTTCATCACTTGTACTCTTTATGAGAGTGAATAACCATCGAATAATTAGGCAACCACAGTATAAATAAACCAATGGAAATGTGCCAACTGCAATTGACGGCACTATGCCATTCAAGGTGCAGTATCAATAATTTTCTCATCCCTGAGAAAAGACAAAGGGGAAGAGTGAAAGGATGGGAAGGAGAGAGAGAACCAGATAGAGGCCAACAAAGAAACGGTACCATTCAGCCCCCTTCTTTACAGTATTGAAGTGACACATTTCAGCTACCAGACCTAATAAAATCCAGTCAAATACTAACCTGATTCCCACGGACTCCTTTGTTCAGATCCTGGAAGTTGCGTTCCAAAATCCACTTGTAATACCTGATTAAATTTCATTTCAAAAACTCATTTATGAAAGTAAAAATTAGTTAATACTGAAAAAATGAACATTCTAAATCCTGGAAAAGCATTTACTGTTTCTGCAATGGTGACATCTCAACCCTAAGGATACGCTCAATCTTGGGAGGCAAGGACTTCTCTACATCTTTTATGACTCTTCGAAGAATGTGAGGTCTCAATTCCATATGAAGATTAGCAAGCTATAAAGTAAAAAACACAAATTTTAGTAGTATCCAAGTATAAAACATATCTATGAGGAGAACCCAAACTATATCAAAAGAATTGTACCTCCATCTCATTGAACATACTAAGATTCTTGTACTTCTGAACAAACTCTTCCTTACTCTTGAACTTGTCAGGATCAAGAAAGTGAAGTAAAGCCCTGCAATTTTTTAGATACAAACTAACATAAACAGCCAGCAGGCCACATATAGATGAAGATACACATCAAACATAAACATATAGATAGGAAAACTTCCACAACAGTTCATTAATATGCAATAATTACAAATGGTCGACAAAATACAGGCAAATAAACATAAATAACAAGTTGATTGCCATGAACAACCCCCCCGGGCCAAAAGAAGAAATCTTCCTAAACCATGGCGGCGCAAAAGAACCAAAATGAAATGTCATAGGAGAAGAAAGAAAAGGAAGAGTAGAGAGCATCTCAACAGATGGACCATCAAAAATTGCTAAAAATGACATGTAATAGTAGTTTTCTAATAAATTAAAATAGGATTCTGAAAAACATTTTCCAGCTTAATGACAGAAAGACGCTTCCACTAAAAACTTTAAATCCAGTCTAGAAAATAATAGCTTGTGATTTACTCTAGGAACAACTTCAGGTGATGGTTCAACACTAAACAGCATATCTTAATAACAAAAATAGTTCATTACCACAGCTCTTCAACACTGTTCTGCAAGGGAGTTCCGGTAATAAGCAATTTGTTCTTTGTGCTGAATTCCTGAGGAACAAAGTAATCATCCATAAACTGAACAACTTATACGTACAATACATGAGCCAAACCAACACATTCAGGAAAAATTCATGTTACCAATAATGATGTATACAGAGAGGCTTCGCTGTTCTTTAACCTGTGTGCTTCATCAACCATAAGATAGTTCCACTTAATTTTCGACAAAACTGTCTTGTCCTTCAGCAGTACCTCGTATGTAGTCAGCAGGGTATCGAGTTTAATACTCCTGCCCACTTTTTTATCATTGTAAAATTCGTACTGCTGACAGATCTGAATTTGGATATAGATTATTAGAAAAAGAAAAAGGAGGAAAGGAAATTGAATATATTCCAAAGAAAACTGAATTCGAAAAATGAAGATTAAGCTTAACATTGAAAGACTTAGCAGAATAGATACAAAAGGAAGGAGAATCGCCCTCTTTAGTTAGATCAAAAGATAAAAAGCAAAGATCAATAACACAACATCCCATTCTCCAAAAGAAAAACCTTAAGAGAAAAAATTACCTACCTCACGGCTTGCACGAGTTCCAACATATATAATAACATTCATGTTAGGCAACCACTTTTTAAATTCTTTCGCCCAATTTGACAAAGTGGATAATGGGACAACAACAAGAAAAGGACCTTGAATTTGCTGAGCATTCTGTGGAAAGGTAATAAGTGAATAAATATCAAAGCACTGAAAAAAAATTCACAGTTGACCAGATAAAGAAGAATAAGTACCAGCAGGAAACCAAGCATTGAAACTGACTGAATAGTTTTACCAAGACCCATTTCATCCGCTAATATTACATTTGTATCATTTCTCCAGCTGCACTGCAAAAGGGGCACTGATCAGCACAACTTTGTATTCCAATAAACCAAAATGTAGAATGAATTCAGAGTATTGAACTAGAACCCAAGAACCAGTCCGCACCTATTAACAAGAAAGTTCAAGCCTTCAAGCTGGTAATCTCGAAGATTTCCCCCTCTTAACCACTCAGGCTGCTCATCAAGCTTCCTCAAACTTCCTGAGAAAGTAAAAACTTTTACTACGAAGAAAAATAGTTCAGACTTCAAACTGACAAGAAACCCTAACAAAAGCACAATTTCATTTTAAAGAAACAATATTGAAGGTAAGAAAGAGCACAAGCATCCATGAAAAACTTTTAAAACAAATGGTTCTTTTTCCTTTTGTAGGGCAGGAAGGAGCATTAATTTTTTTCCTTTCCATTTTGGGCAGTTTCAAAATGTAATCCATTTCCACAAACATTGAACTTACTTTCCCCAAACTAACTATAACGGAAATCATTATCTCAAAATGTTTTCCTCTCTTCCCTGATTGTTTCCCAATCGATCAGCATCAACACTGCCACCTTCCAACTATAACTAAACACTCACAAGCCTCTTCTCTGGCTGAATACCCACTTCACAAAAGATCCTTATGCCTTGCCACCACCCCAAATAACCAAAGTTCCAAACCCAAAATGTCCAAGTCACGTATCACAAACCAGCAATTGAAACTGCCAAATTGTTATTTGCTTCCAAAAGATACTCATTCTAAAATAAAGATATCAAAAACCAACCAACCCCAAGAGAAAACAAACAATTAAAAAGTCAAAATTCCTAAACAGAGACATCGATTCCAAAAAGTATGAATACATAAAGAGATAAATTATCAGAATCAAAAACCTTTGCTCTTTTTGCGCTGGAAATCCACTGATTTACCTTGCACCATCATTGCAGTCTCTCGAACCTGCTTACATACGAGTACTTAGAGATACATTTTCAATATCTATATAAACCAAAAATAAAACCTCAGAACGTTATTACAAATGAATCTGCCATTATGTGAGTAGAAGTTTCATACCAATGGAGCAAATAAGCCAACAAAACTAATATGAACCCAAAATATGATGTTCAAATATAGCATATGAAATCCATAGAGAGACGTTTATATAATCTCTTTGTTCCAAAATAAATGTTTTCCTTCCTGAACTGTTTGTTGGCAGTTGGAACTACATCAGGGTAGGAAATATTTTTCAACGAATTGATTCAAATATCTTTTCGAAAATACACCTTGTTTAACCAAAGCAAAGAAATTACAATCCTCCCTCCAAGAAAATAAAAGGAGAGGTGTTCTACTCATGTTGTCTCACCCTCCACCTCTTTATCTGTCATCGTGCATAGAAAAGGATGTTTGAAAGCTACACACAGACGCAAACCAATGCTAGAAATCTTATGGGAAGGAAAGAATCAGGTTGTGCGGTGAAGTTGTCATCCATTCATATGCCCAGCCCATCTACCAGATGGATTGGAAGCCAAAGGATGGTCAAGAATCTATAATCTGTTATGGAATGACTTTTGATTCCAATCCTTGATCCAGAAGGGAAGATGAATTTCTTCCAAGAGTTCCACTAGCCATGAGTGAACATATTAACAACAAGGACCAAAAACAAAATATCTTTGAATTTTACAAGGGAAAGAACAGAGAACCAAAAAGGCGACTTCCACTACAGTTAGCTCAGCTGTGATCAAGGAACCCCGCATTCCAACACCATCAGTACCTTCTTTACATTTTCTTTTTAGCGTATCAATCATTACAAAAGGAAAATCAATAATCATGAAAGTGAGAAACTCATTTCTAACTCATTTCTAACAACTATCTTTCCAAGCAGATAGGGCAAAGTACTTATGATTTGATTCAATGATCATTTCATATCAGTAGGAGGGAATACATGCGAATTAAGTTTGGTACAATTTCATGACTTGAAATCATTCTCAACTCCTTTGGCTAATTACTGGCCATCTGTTAACGTTTCAAACTCAAAGATGGAAAGCAAACACAATGACCCTAGCAACTTGATTGAAAGAAGAGGAAGGGCGGAAAGCAGATAAAAAAGAGATTTGGTGCCTTTCCTTCAGAACCTCACTTCACCTTTTGCTCGCAATTGAATAGGTGTTGTCTAGATTTCCAAGTGATATTACCTATTCATGGATGCTTTTGAACACCCCAACTGGGTGGTAATGCATGACATTTAAGTGGCCAAGGGAATCTAACTAGATAACTGTTCAAACTTCAAACACACAAATATATATACTGGCAACAAAAATATAAAGGTATCGTAATTATATTCACTTCTAGCTCCGAAAAATCAGTTCTCACTAGTTCTTTAAAAACTGACAGTGCTTGACATAAAAAGGAAAAAAAAATAAAGGAAGTCTACATGCCAACATTTCAGAAATACAATAGTAATTCCAGAAGTGGATTGACATAAAGTTCTGTACAAACCATTCTTCAGAGATGATATCAAGTTTTGACTAAAAACCACTTACTATACATCTAATTCATGTTTGACAGACGCTGGTACCATGCAATTGACAATATGGAAATAGTAACACCTTACTTGTCATGAAGATCGTCAAGAAGGTGCTTCATAAAACCATTAAGAATTATATGAAGTGATACCTTGTAGTCATCTATAGCATCTAGAGCAAATGCAATATCAATGTCCCTCTCCCTACAACAACACAAGCACAATTCACCTTTAAGCTCTTGTTGCAAAATGATTTCACTGTCGTCATAAATCGGTGAAACAAGAGCAAGCTACATAGCAAACTAAATACAGCAGTAGTTCACAACATCTAAATTGAATAGCATATCTTCATTACCAAGTAGCTTCAGCGTAAGAGAGTCCTTGCCACTTGACTAAGTATTCTGGTACAACATCACCCGGACCATCTTTCTTGAGTCTGTCAGCGATAATTCTTTCCACCTGAATACACATTCGCCAAAACCCATCACAGAAGGCATTATAATAGGCGTACAAGATAACCTCTAAAGGGGTGGTGGTACAGCTGAACTTACCTTACTATTTTGTTTGATAATATCCAGGTCCATTTCCTTGCTCACATCATTGACCTCAATCTTATCCATAAAAAAGCAAAATAAAAGTAAAAATGATGGATGAGATAATTAAGATATCAAAAACAAATAGAGAAAGTAGAGCTCTAATGCCAAAGAAAAAAATTAACACAGTGAAAAAAATTAACACAGTTCTCAATCTGGTAAACACTTTCAACTCTCGAACAAAGTTAATCAATGGAAAATGCAAATGTGACTATACCTGTAGAAGTTGTAATCATAAAGTAGTCATTACAAAATATATGATCAGAGGTACATATGGTCCTCATATCTTAGAATGAAAAATCATCTCAACTAAATTCTATTTCTCCAAAAAACCTTACAAAACAGATTAATCTATAGAACTATTATTCTTCAATTCTCAATGGTGATATAACATAGTCTACAGTGGCATAGTTAGAGCAAGACAGGCATGAACATGCCTGTTCAGGAAAAACTAAAATCTCGATATAATTCAAAGTCAAAGTCAAAAATTAATTTTAACTACACATTCACAACTACTAGCTACTTATTATCCACTCCTTTTCGTTAAAACTCCATTATAATTTCTACCAAACAAGCACTCCACGTGGCAAATAAACAATGTAACAGGAAACATCCCCATTAATCAAACACAAGGGTTCAAGAAAAGCACTCTTCAAATGAGCCCCACCAGATGGAAGAAAGAAAAGCAACAGCATGAAGGAAAAAAAGATCTTATAAAACCGTAATCAGTTAAACCAAATAAATTCAAACCTCATCCTTGCAATCTTTGAAAAGCAAACAGCTCAAAACTAGCAAATATTAAAATTTCTGCCACAATATGAAAGGTAAAACAAAGATTTGAAAGATACTTCTTGAAGGTAAACATACAACCGTGAAACTTGACAATGACAAAACACCTCAAAAATCAGCAGATAAATTTTAGCATCCTCTAGAACTGCGGGCTTCATCCACTTCAGTAAGATGTCAATGTTAGCTAGGGCTATTATTCAGAAATTTCAATGGGATAAGGGTAGTTCAAGCTCGTATAAATTCAGGATACTCCAATGCTGACGCTTAGCTCACAATAGCATTTAGGCTCTAACTAAACTCGCTAATCAATTAAGAGGGTGTTTGGTGGGAATTAAAATTAAATTTTTAGTAGATTGTGATATAAATTTTTGAAATGTGTGATTGAAAAGCTGTGGGACCATGAAAGATGTGGTTAATATTGATTGTTTGACTTTGATTTAGATTAAAATCAGATTTTAATCAGAAACAAACAGGGCTAAATGTTCTCTTCCAACTATAAAAACGAACCATTTCAAACCATCTCCGATATAAGCATGTTGCAAACCGTCAACCATACATTTTTAAGTGCTTAGTTCAACTTAAGCACTTTTACAACTAGATTAATATAATAAAATGCATCCGTATCAGTCATTTAAATATTGTACATGTGTGTATACTTAAGAAGAAATTGCATCCTTTTCAAATAAATCTTCAAGAGTGTGTTTGATTGACATGAAAAATATCTCCTATAAAAGAAAATGTTTTCCTTGTTTTGAGGAAAACAAAAACATATTCCCCCAAAGAAAATGTTTTCCTCAAAAACAAGGAAAATTAGGCATATTTTCAAAAGTTGGAAAATATTTTCAATGAAAAAAAATAGCAATCAAACTATCTAAGGTAGGAATTTGGATGGAAAATAAATGCAATCAAACACACCCAAAAATCAATAAGATCTCAAACTAGAATGCTGAAAATTAGTATACAGTAATGTTGGGATTACCTCCTCACGAGATACTGCTCTCCGATACTTGACATCTTCAGTTACTTTTTTGGTGTAATTCAAAACTTTCTTAAAACCACTAAGCTGAAATTTCCAGAGGAGACACGCTTCAACCAACGATGAAAGAAGATAAAGGAACTTTCAATATAATGCAATGCTTTAATATATAGAATCCCATCAAAATTATATCTACATGAAATAAGATAGATAATATCATTTATAACAACAGCATTTGAAAACTTTACATTCTGCAACTCAGATAGTGATTTCCATTGACAGTGCAAATGTGACTGGCCTTTCCATTTTATTAAAAACTCCATCTCATTCCAATCTGGTTCCGAGTCAAACAAATAGCTTAACAGCATGGGCTCCAGTGATTTATTATTCCTTAAAGCTTCTTCAGCCATGCCCTCCGGTTGATGCCACAGTACTTTTTCAATTGCATCACCATCTTCCTCTTCAACCTCCTCCTTCTCAACAGAAGTAATTATAAACAACAAATTAGTTGAAAATCATCTAGAACAGAACACGTAATTCAAATGTTCAAGTAAGAAAAGGTCGAAAACAAGAATTATGCATGCAATCCTAAAACACATGGAAGAAACGAACCTGCTCGCATACAAATGCACTAGCACATAATGCTTTTATAGACAGCAGAGAAGCAACTAGACTAATTAAAAAGATTCTAACACTAGGGCACAAGGTACAACAATTGCTTGTCCATGTTTGTTCACTAATGTGTATCAACATACTACTCAAGTGTTCAAAAATAGTCCTTCCACTAATGCAGAGTCAGAGAAAGATTTCTGATACAGCATCAAATAAAAGAAAAGAAGGAAAGAGTGATATTAATTGCACAATCATTAATAGAAACCAAATTTAAGGAGTCAAAAAAATAAATTCAATGACATAACTACACCTTTAAGATCTTCTTTTGCTTTCCTTCATCAAGATCTTCACTTTCATCACTCTCTACATATGATACTTTACGCACTGAACGGCCTGAAGTTCGAAGTTCACTGTTCCTGCCAGAAACATTAACAGAAGCAGACCAACCAACATTCTTCCTGTGAACTGGTGCATCTTTCCCTCTTTTACTCTTGAAATCTTCATCACCATCATTTTCCATGTCCTCTGCAGATAATTCTTCTTCTTCTTCAAACAAGGTTCTGCCTCTCTTTCGCCGTGTGTGTGGTGCAAGTGATTTAGGCTCTCTGGCAGACTTCAAGTTACTCCCACTCTTACCCCGGTGCCGAACTCTACCTTTCTTATAGCACGCATCATTTTCATCAGAAATACTCAGCTCAGAATCCTCAACATCATCATCCAAGTCTTCCCCATTCCATGCTTCCTCGTTATCCTGCAGCGGAAGGAAAAACTATTCCATATAAGTTTGCACTTTATACAATGAAAATGGGAAAAAATCTCAAATCTCTTCCCCTAAATATAAGCACGATGAAGATAACTACACCTTCACAAAGGGGTCGACATCCTCTTGACAAGTTCAGTAATCAGAAAACCAGGACAAAAAGTTTGAAGGAACACAATGTCACATGGAAAAGATCCGTGTAAGCAGAAGCGTGTTTATATATATGGATAGGATTGTGAGAGAGGGGGAGGGGGAGGGAGGAAGACAGAGAGAAGCACTAAACATGGGGTGTTTACAGGCACATGACTATGTAATAAACATCTATAAGCATATTTGATAAAAACCTTCGAACATAACCAAAACATATGAATTTCACTCCATTCTCACGATTTCTATTGCTTGATGATGATGTCAATTCTCAGATCTATTACACAGATAACATATATTATATTTTCCAGAGTATAAATAGTAGATTAAACCATTCTTCACTTATGCAGGATCGTGATTATGGATAAAATTCTCAAGGATCGTGCCCTACAAAGCATGTGGTGAAAAGAACTATAGTTTTGATTCTTTTGATGTACTCATATGTCAAAGAAACTAAAGCAATGCAGATCATATTCAAAGATGAAAGGGAAACATGGGTGGGGGGTTTGATTATCTGGCAATCTCCCATAATCCCCATCACTCATATCAGTTACAACCATAATCATTAAAAAGTGCAAAAGTTGAACCCATGCGTAAAAGAAAAAGTTTTTCAAGAGCGTATGCATTCTAAAGCAACAGTCAAGGATATGTATAGCAGCTTAATATAATCACACACCCATAACTCATGCATCCACAGTGTAAAATTATTTACCCAAAATTTTCCCACTGAGTTGTGTGTTAGTTCTGATCTTAGATCTGAGAAATAAATGTTTTCCTACCGTTGAAACTCGAGATATATTACGCCCATGTTTGGTACACATTCTTTCAAAATACATTCCTTCAAAACTCATTTTCAACCACACATTTTTCAATAAAATAATATTTTACATCACATCAATAGTTTTTCCTTACTTTTTAACCACATATTTCCAATCATATCACTGTTTAAAATACATTCTTTCCTCAATAATATCCATCAAACACATCCTACATATATTTG
Source organism: Fraxinus greggii (assembly GCA_903798315.1). Lineage (NCBI taxonomy): Eukaryota > Viridiplantae > Streptophyta > Magnoliopsida > Lamiales > Oleaceae > Fraxinus > Fraxinus greggii. The sequence goes on from CAIGRK010204245.1 coordinate 13,504, forward strand.
CTTCTTCAATTTATATAACAAGAAAGAAGCATATAAAGCTAAACTAATCTGCATAGAAACGTCCAAAACAATGTTAAAGAGGACAGCAATCAGCAACGTTAAAGCTATTGCAAATGACAAACTAGGGAAATGCAAGTGTCAAAAAAATAACTTCTAATAAATGCAATACATATCTAATTAATATACACAGATATTCCACGGTAAGAAAACAAGAAGTTTACTATTAATAAATAGGTGACTGGAAAATAACCTTGCTTCCCCTGCACATGCTTGTAGCACCATAATCAGGATCAAAGTCAGCATCATCAGTATCATCCTCTGCAAGCATGCAAAATATGCAGCAATTTTATATTGCCACATTAAATAACAAACGGATCTTTTAAATGAAATCTAATAAAACAAAATTGCAATTTTCAGAAGATAATTTAGGAACAGAAGAAAACAACAATTACCATTTTCGTCATCATCCTCGTAATCAGTATCGTCTTCATCATATCCTTCAGCTTTGGGACCCTTTGACTTCCTTAAAGTATTGATGCGAGCGACAGGCCTATGGGGTGGCTTTGAACTAAACCCAATTGATTGTTGCACTCGATGATGATTCAGTGACTCACTCTGGTCACCACCATCCTGCTCATAATACTCGTCAGACAACATTTCGTCAGCATGAACACCCTTGCCAAACGCTTCTTTCAGCCTAATGTCATCATTCTCAGATTCTACCTTATCCTCTGCACCATCAGAATCCTCCTCTGCTTCAGACCATTTATATTCAGAACCATTCTTAGACTCGTCCCTGGGCTCAGACCTTCCACGAGAATCCATGGGCAGTAGATCCTTCCATAAACTCGAACCCCATTTCCGAGCTACAACTGTTCTCCCCGCGGAATGCTGCTCCGCGTTATCCAGCCTAATATTATCACAGTCTTCTCCATTATTATTAGTCGAACTGGCCTCAACCTTTTCGCCATTATAGCTCCCTGCATTTCCATGTGTTCTGCAGCTATTCATACTCACATGTTGTGAATCTTTTGTCTCGTCCAATGCACTCTGTTCCGGAGTTCCATTTAAAAAATTCCTAAAACAAGCCATGCCTTTACTTCACATGGAATTCTTGTTTAAATTGCCTCACGTGGAAAGTAGTAACGCAACGAACCAATAGAAGGAAAAAGGGGTTCGTATTAATTTCTCAAAAAAATCCCTCCGAATAAGCTCTGGAATGAAATCAAATGAAACAGCATTCAGCAATTTAAATAGACCCAAAAAGATAATCCAATTCCAAACAACAAAGAATTCAAAAAAGTTTTAGACATACACAACTACATGCTGCCAGTTAAAGTCTATTTCCGAAAATCATAAAATTTAGCAACAAAACATCTGGATCGTATACTCGACTCAGAACCCACTAAGCAAACTTACAAAAGAAACCAGTTTAAAAAGCCGAGTTCAATTCAAGTGAAAACGGCAAAGTGATTAAAACAGTGGACTGCTAATTAAACTCCATCTCAGAAATCTAACCTTTTATTAAGTATAAAAAGCGAAGGAGAATCCTTGAATTTGGGTAAATTAGAATGAGGGCGCAGGTTAACAATCGTGAGCACGCCGGAGACCGGCGGGAAATGATTAGCCGGCGGCGGGAATTATGGGGTTTAAACGACGCCGCTTAGAGAGAGGATTAGAGTTTTTAACTGCGGGATGCGCTAACGTGCGCCTAGGGTGAAGGCGTTTAGGATATAGAAATCGATTAATCGAAGATGGTGACTGCATTTTTATTTTACCGGTTGCGTGTCAGATAGTGTATTTTTCCAGTGGGTCGGACCGGGTTGGGCCCGGTAGGAATAAAGAGATCGAATAATCTACAAAAAGGCCATTTTAACACTTCGAGATGGGTTCTTTGTGGATGTGTTCCCAAAGCTGAGGCAAGAAAGGGTCGTGTTGGAAAAAATCGCATATACTTTGGAAAAAAAATAAAATTCAAATAATACCATTGCGTGACATAAATATTATAATTACTATATTATAGGTGAAAAAACACCAAAAATATTGTTCTTCAAACTCCTCTTTAATTATTTTTGTAATTGAAAATTGAGCCACTGTTTGATCCATCTTAAAATATTCATACACATTTTTCTACTCATTTTCAACCACACATTCTTCAATAAAATAATATTTTCCATCACATCAATAATTTATCCTTCTTTTTCAACCACACATTCTCCATCAAGCTACTATTCCAAAATANAAAATTTTGAGACCCTTGGTGCAACTTACCCAAAAGAAAAATACAAGTTAGAATCGATCTTATTCAACTGTGTTAATAACATTTACTAAGTCCATGTTTGGTACACATTAAAATTTTCATTCACATTCTTCTACTCATTTTCAACCACACATTTTTCAATAAAATAATATTTTCCATCAAATCAATAATTTTTCCTTCTTTTTCAACCACACATTCTCCATCAAACTACTATTCCAAAATATATTCTTTCAAAATAAGGTGGCTTGCAATACGGCCTACAAAATCGTAATTGCAAAAATGATGCAAATTCAAATTCAAACTGTAATACTCAACAAGAAGAAAAATGAGAGATCGAACTCCTGTTCATCAATGTCTGAATCATAAATCAGCCACCGTCGGTTCTCTACCTTGAAAATCTACGATCCTTTACGACGCCAGGTATTTCTTGATTTGTTAATACAAATTTACATCCCATAAATCCATTTGTGAAGATTCATCGTATTTTGGTATTGGGTTTATACTTAATTTCTCAATTCGTTGTTACATAAAAATTTACTTCACATGAATTTTATATATCACTGCGCATCTGAATTCATGTATGATCATCATTGAAATGCGCTAAAAAAAAATTGTTCTGGATTTTATGTTTTTAATTTTACACCTTTCAATAACTATTGTTATGCAGAAATTTCCTCATATTACTGGAAGTTTATGATTGTGTGACAAAACTAATGCATCTGTCTGTCAGAATGGATATTGCAGAT
>CAIGRK010204316.1:5257-20439 GCA_903798315.1 Fraxinus greggii
AAAAAAAAAAAAAAAAGGTCTTAGGAAATTCTATTTTAGAAAATTTTCATTTTAAGAAACTTTTATTTAACTTATATTTCCAAATGTTTGACGATGATAGCTAAGTTAATTTTCGAGAACGAAAATTTATTTTAATACATATAATATTTCAAAATCTTTTATAGTAGCTAATTATGAAAATGAGGGCCTTGGGGTGAAAGTTAGGGGATGAAATTGCATTTTGGCCAATAGTTGAGGGACTACAAGTGTAATTTCCTAAACAATATATACATATACGTATAATATGAATATTTATGGACTATATATAGAGTACTAATATATATGGAAAAGTTGGATGAAATTAAGTATTCCTTAAATGTGGAAGTATTATATATAATTATGATTAATTGAGTTAAATTATAGTATTGCTATAATTATATGCGTCTAAGAAACTTCTATTTCAGAAAATTTTCATTTTAAGAAACTTTTATTTAACTAATATTTCCAAATGTTTGACGATGATAGCTAAGTTAATTTTCGAGGACGAAAATTTATTTTAATACATACAATATTTCAAAATCTTTTATAGTAGCTAATTATGAAAATGAGGGCCTTGGGTGAAAGTTAGGGGATGAAATTGCATATTGGCCAATAGTTGAGGGACTACAAGTGTAATTTCCTAAACAATATATACATATACGTATAATATGAATATTTATGGACTATATATGGAGTACTAATATATATGGAAAAGTTGGATGAAATTAAGTATTCCTTAAATGTGGAAGTATTATATATAATTATGATTAATTGAGTTAAATTATAATATTGCTATAATTATATGCGTCTATGTATGTATAATTATATATAATTATGGTTGATTGATTTTAAATATAGTATTGCTATAATTACATCAGTCTGTGTATGTATAATTATATAATTATGGTTGATTGATTTCAATAGAGTATTTCTATAGTTACATGCATCTATATACGTGTAATTATCTATAATTATGATTTATTGATTTTGAATTATATAATTACGTGAGTTAATTCTCCTTTATGTACTTACTACGATTCTCTGTAAATTATCAATTAAATCGTTTTCATGCTTTAAAATATGGAATTCGATTTTTGAATATGATATGGATCCTATATATTTAAGTTCAATGGATCGGAATTAGTAGCGCTACGGATGAGAATTACAGCAACGAAGTACAGTTCTTAATTATCGTGTCTCCCTATGTTTGTTATCATTATGTAAAGGGATTATGGCCACCTAAGTTCTGTTTCCAATCCCTGTCTCTCCTTATATACGTTAAGAATTCCTAAATATTAAATATGAATTAAGATTTATGTTGCTCACTTAATGAGATTTTATCTCATTATTTATGATTTTTCCCCTTTTAGGTAATTGAGGTTCGAGGCATTGGAGTTTGAAACTCGTCTCTGGTTGTATAATAAAGATATTATTAAACAATTTATTATTTTACTTTTATGATTTAGTAATTCTTCCTTTCTCAATTATTTTCATTGGGACAAAAACTATAATTTTATGAAAGGTAAGTTTTTATTTTACTATATATATATTTAATGACTCAAAGAGTAAGTTTTGGGTCGTTACATCGACTCCTTCTAGGTAGTTCTCCATAGCTTCATCATCCAACTCGACTATGGTCTCAATCACTTGTGACCTATACTCTTGAGCCAACTCTTTGAAATTGTCAGGAATGTCCTTGTATGCAAATTTTGCTCCCAACTCTTCCGCAGACCAAATAATAGCTTTCATCCTCAAAAGATCAATAACTCCTTTGAAATTATCCTCAGTGCCAATTGGAACTTGAGTAAAAGTGGTTTTCACTAATGTTTGTTAGAATCAAATTCTTGTTCGAAAGAAATTGGCTCCAAGACGATCCATTTTGTTGACGGAGCTTTTTTTTGGTTTTTGCCCAATTCTTATCACAATTTTCTCCATGCGAAAAGAATGAAATGAATTTGGGGGTTAAGGTTAGGGATTTGGACATGACGTGGATTTGGAAATGATACGGCTTGATTGGGTATGTTTGGAAATGATCATGTGTGTGTGGCTGACGTGGAGGATCACTTAAGGATTTTTTGATCCACGTATATTTTCCGTTGTCCACTTGTACAAATGCATTGACGAAATTCGTTCAGTGAGTAACTGGGTGCAACGGTGCACAATTCAGTGACCGATGGGACAATTGATAATTTGGTGAGTAAGCCGTGGCATAATACAAAGTTCAATGGCCAATGAAACATTTAAATTGCGAAGTAAGATGAGATCAGATACTAATAGTAAAAGAGGTCCTTTCCATGTGCTATGGAAAGAGGGTTTCTGATGCACAGAAAATTTCAAACAATAGTAATATATTTTGCCTCTGTTTGGTGGCTAATTTTTCTCAATAACAATGTTTTGAATAGTGATTTTAGGAGAATGTGCGAGTAAAAGGTAGGGAAAAATTGAATTTATGTACAAAATATTTTATTGTGTGAATGTGTAATTGAAAATGAGGATGAAAATTAAAGAGTTTTGAAATAATGGTTGCCAAATAAGGGCACACTAACTTAACAACTTGCGATTTAAGAAATTAAAAAATATGCGCACTCACCTAACTTATATGGAACAAACAATAAATATCGATAGACATGCCAAATTGGCATGTAGTGATACATGCTAATGGTAAAGAACTAATAGACTATGTCCCCGTTTGACTACCTTTATTTGAACCATTTTTCTACTTACTCATTTTCAACTACACATTCATACAGTAAAATATTTTGCACTTAAACTCAAAATTTTTCCTACTTTTTAACTGCTCATTCTTCAAAAAAATTGTTATTCTAAACTCCATTTTCTCAAAATAATGACCGTCAAACAGGGGCTGAATTGCATCATATCATTGAGTCTTGGAATTTTAAGTAGGTTTTATGCTTTTTAGCTTCAAACGGGTATTAAGAACTTATATAGATTTTGATAAGTGATGGTGTGTGGGCATACAAAGCTGCAATTATGGTTTTGAAAGGGATTCTGGAAATTTATTAGTCAAGAGGGTTTGTTGTTTGATTGAGAGGGTGCATTGCAGGTGTTTCTATTTATATCAATAAATTATAGATGGAGCTACGTTTTCTGTATGGGCTGCTTTTATAATGGTCTTTGTAAGGCTTTATTGATGTGTTTATTGTACTGTCACTGTCGTTGTCATTAATCACTGCTATCACATGTTCATAGTGGTGAATGTGAAATTCTGTATATTTGCAAAAGAAATTCAATGCAAAATAGAATTATCCATTGTTCTAGACGAGGAAATCATGCATCACCTTACGACGAGTTTAATGATTTAGGTACCAAGCTATCCTTCAGAAGAACTTGATGTATTTAGCGGCAGTTGCTGATGCCCAGCCCCCACCAGGACAAACATCATCACAACCCTCACAGGTGTGTCTAGTAGTTGTCCAAAATGTATTAAGGATATGTAGTTTCCTGCTAACACTAACATGGTAATTTCAGGTTCCCACTAGTTCTTTTGCTTCACAAGGAAACTATACGCAGCAGACTCAAGGTTCAGCAGTTAAACAGCAACATGGTGCCCCAATGGCAAAGTTGCCATTCCAGGTTAATGCTCTCCGGCCTCAAGACCAGCAAAATCAGCTACTCCAGTTCCAACAACAGCAACAGATGCAAGGGCACTTTGGCATAGGAGGTGGCGTCAATAACGGCATGCATTTTCTTATGCAACCTGGAGTTGGCAGTTCAGGTATGATGGATTTGAGAGGAAACCAGCCAGGTGGATTGGATGCTATTTCTGGTGATGGCCAAGGAAACTCAGGTTTAGGACGTAGTGACGGTAGAGAGTGATTTCCAATGGTCATACGAACTTATAGGTGGTATAAGAAGAAGCTTAGGTGATCTTTTACTTGTTTCTTGTGCTTCATATATTGAACAATCCATAGAGATGTCCTTTTATTTTCCTTTAGCCCTCTTCGTTGCACTGTCAATGTGCTGCCTTACTTTTTTCAATGAACTTGACACAAGAATACTGGTTTGCTAGTTTTCGGTTGCTAAAGTTTCAAATATGGAGTGCAATAGAAACATTGAATCCTCTTTTTCCTTGTTTCGCCGAAATAAACGAGCAGGTTGATATAGCGTAAAATGCTGTCAGTAAGGCCCTTCTTGCTGCTGAGAAGAGTTTTAACCAATTTTGGGCAAAAATATAGGCATGCTCAATAGCATATTCCAGTACAGAAACATACAGAGTTTTGATAGAACAAGAGTAACAGTACAACTAAAAGAAATGATGCTATGAATTTCTAGAATTTACGAGCAAACCATGTACTGAACTGCGAAGGAAATCAGATCACCTAACATGCCTAACATCGGAATTAGTTGGGTCAAAGAACCTTCGTAGTTGCTTTTTCTTCTGTTTCTTTTCTATTTAAATGCCTATCCTCAAGCGATTGTCCCTTTTTCTAACACATTATAATTTGCAAAAACGTAATCTGGTGTCATCCTTACTAGTAAGTGATGTATATTCAAGATAATATTCAGACAAACCAGCTAATCACCAGAAACGAGCCAGCAGTACTCCTAAAGTCGTGACATAGAACTGTTTTATCCCATTCTTTGGGAATGACGTGATTTGCATTACAAAGCCGGGACGATGCCAACCAACCTTTGAAAAAGAAGAGTTCGCAAAAATAACCACTATTTTTCCAATAATTTTAAATCCCAAAGCTGCTTTACAGTTTCCAGTACACAAAAATACGAAATGAAAACAAGTTCTTCCAATCGAACTGAACATGTGATATAGTTCAGCCAGTACTCCCAAATCTCATAGGATAAATATTATTGGAGATTCCAACTGAAGAGCATATGACCTCATCATCTCCAATAGCACTTGCTGCACGTTTATCTAGTCACGGCATTCCCCAACAGGATCCAAGATACATTCTACAAAATCAACGGGGAGGCAAACGAAAAATTAGTCGAAGGCAAAACAGATCCACACAAACCTAGCACGTCTCTGAAGTACGAATTTAAACAAGGGAGCTTCTGAAATGCCTGCAGAGCAAGTGCATGATCACTTTAAAACCTCCTCAAATATCTTGACATAATTTACATGCTAATCGAACATATAAAAGAATGTGACACCAATTTTATTCTCTACTACAAATGGCCACACTTTACCAGCTGGTCGCACATGAAGCACAAGCTTGAATGTGTGTTCCAGATAAAACACAAATAGACATAGTTAATGAAACACACACAACACATATAGCTAAAGAAATACACCCAACCCAATACTTATTACCGTCACATAGCACATTGATAGACCCACAATAATACTCATGCAAATTATTTTTTCGAGTTCCTTGTTCGTTCAAGTTGCTAGTTGGTTAGCATTAGGGGTATAATAGGTAGTCAATTGGGGAATACAAATAAAAATGACGGGGGATGTGGAATTCATTTAGGAAGATGTTTAGAGTTTAGGGGGTGAGATCCGGGCCTCTCGAATTGCCACAGAATTGTTATTCAATTTCTGTCCATTTTATCAATACAACAAACAGTTTGTTTGTGATCATCCATTGAATATAACTTAAGTTCTTAGCAGGAACCTTCTTCAGTNCAATAATACTCATGCAAATTATTTTTTGGAGTTCCTTGTTGGTTCAAGTTGCTAGTTGGTTAGCATTAGGGGTATAATAGGTAGTCAATTGGGGAATACAAATAAAAATGACGGGGGATGTGGAATTCATTTAGGAAGATGTTTAGAGTTTAGGGGGTGAGATCCGGGCCTCTCGAATTGCCACAGAATTGTTATTCAATTTCTGTCCATTTTATCAATACAACAAACAGTTTGTTTGTGATCATCCATTGAATATAACTTAAGTTCTTAGCAGGAACCTTCTTCAGTTGAGTAGCAGAACAGGGGTGTTCACAGTAGAATCAAGAGCAGCAACTGTATCCTAACAACTTGGTATCAAAGCACTTGATTCTAGGTCAAATGGAAACAAAATTCAGCGAGGAATTGGAGAAGAAATGGAGCTCCATAGTCACTCGATTTGAACGAATAATGATGCGACGGATAGGAGACAGCATTTGATTTTGGATTGGATTTGATAGGCTGTCTCAAGATATTGATATTCTATGATAGCAGTCCAGGTTGGTGGATAGGGAAAGCGGAGGAAATTTTCAAAAAGAATCAATTGTCGAAGAGGGAAAATTTGGAAGCCGCTATGGCGTGTTCAGATGGTGAAGCTTGTTAATGGTTCCCATGGCTAGATCGTCGTTGCCCCGTGTAAACTTGGGGAGAATTAAAAAATTCGATGTTAGATCAATTTAGCGAGTAAGGTCTCTGTTGGTGATGAATTTTCATCCTTGAAGGAGTATGGGTTGTACTGGAAGACAGAACGGAAAACCAGAGAAAGAACAATCAGCAACGGAGGACAAACGTGAAAGGGAAATGGACTGGCCGCTACTTCATCGGAAACCACCCACGCATCTAATTGCCACATCGATATGATGAAATTGGGGTAAATAGAGGCAGCTGAGATCAACCTGAGGTAACCACCAAAGAATGGAGATCAATTGAAATCTTACCGTCACCATTGCCGGAGAAGTCAGAGTACCTTGTGGAAGGAATATATTGGAATGGGTAAAAAGAGGAGAAGAGGAAGTCAACGATGCAGAAATATGATGAGACATGTCATATGTAACTGGGCCTAATCTGTAGAAGGCAAGTTACAATTGAAACAAACCCAAGGAGAAGTAGGCCCAATCTACAATACATTAAATACCAGGCTTATACGGACTGCTTCCAGACAGGCTAAGGTCCCGTCTGGAGCTTATGGAGAAGATCAGGTAAAACATACTGAGAACTTGGGTCGTGGCATTAAGTACTCTGAAGGGCACTTCCAAAACAGCAAAGTTTTTATGCTTCAAGAAAATAAGAGAGAAATAGAAGCACAAGGGGAAGATGGTTTCGTTGGTAAGTAAAGTCAACCAATTTTTCTGCAAGTATTGGAGAAGAACAATCTCTGCTGACTAAATTTTCGTCACTGCAAAAATGAAATTGTGGGGAAGATAAAGGAGCCTGGGATCGGGGGGAATTCTCCCAAGGTTGGCAATAATAATTTTGCTGACAAATCTTCATTGATGAACGAGGTAGAGTACCACGAAGAAAGCATTCAGACTTGGAATGGGGTGAATTTAGTGAACCCATTCTTGATAAATCTGTTGTGTTCGATGAAACTCCTGAGTCAAAGAAGCAATTTGAGAGGGAAAGTTCTTTTAGAAAATCAGAAAACCTATCGATAAGTTCAAAGCATGGAAACTTAGATTTCAATAAAGGAAAACCTTCTAACAAAATTCTATGGTTAGAGGCAACTGGTTATGGAGTTGCCTTGGATATTATACTTGTGCTAATTGCTCGACTAAGTAAGTCCGTTCACTTCAAAAGGCTGAAACGTCCTTTCTCTAGGTGACCATGGTAGGAGTACTTGCAAGGGAAAGTGTGTGGCTGTATGAAGAATTGAGCAAACCGCAACATCTTCCACCTTGAGGACAAGGTGGATTTCGAGGGGCGAGAATTGACAGACCCCCAATAATACTCATGCAAAACATTCTCTCAAGTTTGTTATTCCTTCAAGTTGTTGGTAAGCATTAGGGGTATAATAGGTAGTTAGTTGATTGGGGAATATAAATAAAGGTGATGAGGGATCCGGAATTCATTCAGGAAGATGTTTAGAATTTAGGGGGAGAGATCCGGGCCTCTCAAATTGCCTCGGAATTGTTATTCAATTTCTGTCCATTTTATCAATACAACAAACAGTTTGCTGTGATCATCCATTGAATATAACTTGAGTTCTCAGCAGGAACCTTCAATTGGGCAGCAGAATAAGGGTCTTCACAGTAGAATCAAGTGCAGCAACTGAATTTTGTTTCCATTTGACCTAGAATCGAGTGCTTTGATACCAAATTGTTAGCATACTCTGCTGCTCAACTGAAGAAGGTTCCTGTAGAGAACTCGAGTTATATTCAATGGATGATCACAGCAAGCTGTTTGTTGTATTGCTAAAATGGACAGGAATTGAATAACAATTGAGGTAATTCGAGAGGCCCAGATCTCTACCCTTAAACTCTAAACATCTTTCTAAATGAATTCCAGATCCCCCATCACCTTTATTTATAATTGACTTCCTATTATACCCCTAATGCTAGCCAATTAACAACTTGAAGGAACAACAAACTTTATAGAATAACTTGCATAAGTGAGTATTTCACACACGTCTTCGGTATACATACCATTTGAGCTATATAGCCATAATCCTCAATTAAAATATAAAAATCACAGTGAATGTTTGCATTTCTGATGATAATTTCACCTTTCCATATCATCCTCTTCAGTTTTAAATTTTAACACACTTTCATATGCTTTCAAATTCACGTTTCTAGAAGTCTCAGAATCCCATATAGATATTGGAGGGAAGAGATACACGTAAAGCTTTGTCCACGAGCTAAACAGCAGCATAAAGCATATTATCTATTTTAGAAAGAAGCGTAACACAAAAACACAGCATAGTTAAAAATATAATGCAACTTACTATATTCCAGGACTTGATGCAGCACTAGTTGCCCTGGCAAAAGGAGGAGCTGATTTCAGTAAGCTTCTATTCTGATGTAAGCACAGAATTAATCAGTTATATGAAATTCTAAAGTCAATACCTGCCCTGTTGTTTTCCTACTAAACTTGCTCCGGGCTTCCCATGAGATGCAACTTTCCTTTGGGAATCACCATCTTTATCAACGTTTATTCCATTTCCGACTGTCAATAGTTCAGGGTTTTCAGATCCATTCAGTTCCATGTGATCCTTAGGTTTGCTCAAAATTTTAATATTTGAGACTCCCCCAGCAACACCAAAGGAAGCACCATCCATATTCTGATTCCGAATTGTAGAGAACGTAGAAGGATTTCCATCAATATGTGAAGATCTAGAGGCTGCAATCTCATTGAAATTGGCCTTATCAGCATTTGCAGATGCGAATTCATGAGAGGTTACCTTTAATCTGTGGAATTGTGCCATGGGAGTGACTGCCACAGAAGGTAACAATGTTGGATACGAAGATGGTGCTGCAGCTGCAGCAACTCTAGCAACAGCTGATGTGGCTGCTATTATTTCTTGTGCACCTTCTCGAAGCTGAATGTAGTCCCCATCAATAACAAATAACTAAAACACATAAAAGAACAGTCAATGCCTAACATAAAGCCCTAACAATCAAATATTCAAAGCAAAAAAAACAAACAGCAAAAGGGCATACTTCAGCATGACCAGTCACAAAATCATCAAGCTTCCCATACTTCTTCTTATAATCATGCCAGTGAAGGGGGGCAAGCATTTTTCCAAGTCTATTTGGAAGCTGTCCTCACCAAAAAAACATAATAATAATAATAATAATAATCATCATCATCAAGCAAATAGTTATTACTTACTACATGAGTAATATATGTAAATATAAAAAAATCAATTAGACTGACCGTTGAACTAATCCTAATTCTACCACCAGATCCAATTGTGCGAACTATGCAAGCTAGCAATGATCTTTCATCAAGGAGAGATATCTCTGGAGGCTTTTCAATCACATGTGAATTTTTCAGCCCAGTGGAAACAGTGGCATCAGAAGAAACAGCACCTGAGTTATTTACAGCATGATTAGGTACCTCAGACAAGGGTGCATTCACGGTAGAATTAGGTTGTTCCATCATTAAGCTTCTGTTCTCTAGTCTATGATCTGGCACAGGGCTGTCATTCTTCTCCTATCCAGTTACCAATCAAGATAAACTCTCAATCTATAATGACTAGAACCAGCATCACCAGGAAAAAAAAAGATAAAAACAGCAATGTTGTATTGAGCAAACTAAAAAGCGGGAAAACAAAACCTTGGTCTCATTATTGTGTTCTAGAGGATCCAATCTAAGCACATCATGGAACTGTGAAGAAACTTGCTGGGTTCCAGCTGGGTAGTTTTCATCTACAAACTCAAGAGCCTGAACAATAATGATCATAGTAACTGAATAGAGCTATATATTTGAAAGTATTGTGATTAATTCTTTCTTTGAACCAACTACCTGCCCCTCTTTATTTGGTGGTGGAACCATAGAGTTAGGCTCTATCCCTTGACTGATATTGGCATCAAAATAGTTTGAATAAAGAACTTGCCCATTTACAGATACTTCATAATCATAACTAGAACCAGCTCCCAATGAGGTCTGTTTAGATTGCAGAGGAAACTGTTGGTGAATAGGCATCTGTTGGCCATCTGATACAGTCTAAACACAACGAAAGAACAGCCATGATTACCAAAACTTACAAGTATAACCATTAATACATGTTTTAATTGATTACCTGTTGGTTCTGTGAAAGTTGAAGAGATGACATAGTAGGTATAGTCTGGAAAATAGACTGTGTGACATTTGACGGTACTGTATGGGGCACCCCTTGTTGATGCATTACAAATGGATGCAAAGCAGTCACCTGAACAGGTGGAAGGTAGGCTGGCAACCCAAGCAGGGACGGAGGAGCAAATGGAACAGCATGAGCATCAGTCTACAAGGAAAATGTAAATTTCAGAATATATGAAAGAATCAATGTTTATGTTGTGCATTTCTGGCCGTTGAAGTGTTAGTAATGCTTTTATCTCCAGATTTTTTCCCTCACATGGGAAAGAGATAAGGAATTTATTTTTATCATCCAAAGAATTGCAGCAATCACATCAGTGATTAGGATAAACCTATTCTTTTTTAATGACACGTAGAGCAATAAAAAACAGATTATCAAACCAAGCCGCAAGATTATTCAATATATCAACATCCAAAGAAAACAATATAGCAGAGACTGAGCAGGTATATAATCCAAAAATAATGAACATAAACTTTTGTTGCCCTCACATGCAACTGGCACAACTTACAGGATTTGGGCAAAATCCAGAATGAAAACAGTTCTACCTGCGTTGGCGTGTTCCCTCCTGGAACAAAAGACGAGGTGCCTTCAACATTCCCATTTAGTAGGCTAGCAGATTTTTCACTTGGTGTCCCATTTCCGTTCACCTCCAGCTGGCAACCATTGCTTTGTCCAACTTCAGAAACATCTTTTGAATTTATATGAGAGTAACTTCCACTCTTTTCTCTAGCATCAGCCAATTCAAGCTGTAGTTGTTGCATATGCAGATGAAACCTCTCCATCTCACCAAACTAATGAGTTCGATAAATCTAATGAGTCTAATTGAAAACAGATTTCATAATCAAATTTAGCATTTGAATGTTGAGGACTAAAAATACTTCAATAACCACCTGTCTCTGACAAACAAGCCATAGTTGATTATACTGCTCAGCACGTTCTCGTAGTTCAGCTTGTAAAGTGTGATTAGTGGTTGATTGTAAAGCATCCATTTCCTGAGCACGAGTCATCCAAGCTTGTGCCTCTCTTAATTGCTCATCTTTGAAAATAATGGTTTCTTGAGCAATCCTATGCTGAAATACAAAAATGAACGGTCTAAGTTCACCCCAAAAAATTAAATATACCCCTTTCGAAATATCTTAATTGGACAGAAGAGAGGCAGGACACAGTGACTAACATTTCAAGAGACAAAATCTCAAGTCAAGATAAATCATTTTACGAAAAGCATGGGCAGAGTACAACATGTCATGGATAAGCATTTATAGAGCGGTTTAAGTTGACTGAATAAGCTCAAACGTGGAATTACTATGTCATGGATATCCTTTAAATCTTTGTAAAAGTATTTGAAAATCTATAATATATTAAATATCACATGAAGTGAGAATCATTTTTTGGACAATTTTAGCCCTACCTCACTTTTCAGTTTTCAATATGAAATAAATACTACAAAATCATATGAATTTATTTCTACTCATTTATTTAAGAATTTTAATGGATGTTTAAATACATGTATTAGAAATTAATTCTTATGTGCCAAATATAATATAAAAATGTTGCTCTTTTGTAGTATTTCATCATCACAAAAAATTTGAATCATAGAAGTTGAGAGTTTTGAGAGTATAATTTTTCTCTTAAATTTCTATCTTAAATTTTATTTTCATTAGTTCGTTTACATAACAAATCCTCCAACCAAATTGGTATCAAATATTACTTTTACAACACTTATAAAGTAGTTTAGAATAACGTACAATGCACATTCAATTCTGACTAATAACTAATAAAAGACAAACAGCCTGATCGAGGCTTCAGAAAATTTGATCAACACAGAATTCCCTGATGTTCATTATAGACACAATAAATGACATACCTGTTCCTGCAACTCCATGAGCTGTCGTTCTTTTTCTTGAACATGTTCCTGAAGATCATGGATTTGTCTCGTATGCAGCGCTCTTTCAGCTTCAGTGCTATCCCTCTCTCTTCTGCAAAAGAATGCAGTTCCTTCAATTATAAATTTATAATCCCTGAAGGTTTGAACACTTTAAGGAGGCGAAGTAAGATTTGAAACCAAATCAAGAGTTTAATCTACTAATAGTTTAATCTGCCAGAGCCAGGAACAATACGATGCCATCAATAACTCAGATTCTGAATCAATTGCTTAACAGTAAATACACTTGTTCTAAGCAAATAAAATGTAAAACTTTAAGCACGTTACAATGAACAGATAATATATTTGAACAAACAAAAGATAAGAGTAAAACGTAGCCAACACAAAGGCATATGAATTCCAATCCAAACACAGCGCAAACCTGAAGCTTTGGAGCTCCTTGCTTTGTTCCCTCAGAAGATCCTCTTTGGCCCAAGCCTGCTACAGTGGATGTTAGTTTAGTAAAAGAATCACCAGGAAATGAGAATTAGTGGCAGAAAACCTAAATTGAAGAAAAACAAACTGCCATAAGAATCTCAAACTAACCGCTTCTTTATCTAATCTAATTCCATTTAGCTCCCTTTCTTTCTCTTCCATCTTCCTCTCAAGCTCATGAATCTTCTGTTCCTTTCCATGCAGTTGCCCCTAAACAACGAATCACGCCCGATATTCCGCAACAAACCCCCATGAATGCCAAAATACAAACTCACTAACATAGCTAAAAATACACAATAGTAATTGGCTCAAAGAATAGAGCAAAACCTGAAATTTGACATTTGCATTTGCGTGCTCTTCGATCTGTGCATCATATGACTTCTGCATCTCCATAATCTCAGATCTTATAATGACTTGTGCCCGAAGTTCAATCTCCATGTGCTGCAATTCCTCTCTTTGTTTTGCCACTGTTAAAAGTCTTTGCTGCAAAATATCAGTCCAAACCCCTGTCAATAGTTATTGAGCAGAAATCCACATCCGTGGACTCTCTTCCCTGCTGCACCTTAATATAACACTCCAAATCACCTTCATCTTCACTCAAAATTAAAGTAACCAGTAAAAAGAGAATTATAAACGAGTTTTTATAGAAAGCAGTTACCTCATATATCAATCTCTCATCAGACTGGCCTAGCTTGGAAAGCTCCTACATGTGGCCGCCCAAATGCAAATTAAAAAAAAAGACAAATATAAAGACCCAGAAAAAATTGCAAACCCTAACTTTTAGATACACGTTTAAATCAAAAATAATTTCCTCTACACGTAAATAAAGAAGCAGATGTTTCGGATCAAAATAAAGCAATGCAAGTAAATATACCTCACTAGTGAGGTTTCGAGCCGATTGCTCGGAAACAACCCGCCACTCCTTACGAGAAGGCTGAGATGTCGTTGACATCGGCATAGAAACACCGCGTGCGACGGCGACACCGGCCGCGGCATCCATTTTTAAATATACAATACAATTCTCCAATTTCGTCACTCTCGAAAATGAAAAAATAAAAAGAGCCCTAATTTCGCTTTACACCCTAAACAACAAAAAATAGATAGAAAAGTATGGTGTCGAAATTTTTTAATAAAAAAACCTAGAGGGAGACAAAAAGAGTCGAATAGAATGATGGATTTCGTACCTTCGGCTGCCGTTGATTTTCACAGATTCGGGTTTGATGGGGTTTCAGTGACAATGTAGGGTTTTCAAAGGGAGTGGATAGTTAAGGAGTAAAGTCGTTGAAGACAGTAGAGACTAGGGACAAGAGAGGCTCCCGCCATTTATAGGGCAAGTGGTGAAGAAATCGTGACGTCTACGCGCTCCATACACCGTAGACTAGACACTTGTAATCCAATCAGTAAAGAAAGAACCAGATTTTATAAATTAAGGACATGACAGCGGAAAATGCAAGTAAAAGGGTCAGTTGATTGAGTTTGAGATTTGTCGTTCATTCCTACATATCTTTTTAAATTAATATATTTAATTTTTTTCTCATATTTAAAATTAGATGATATTTCAACATAAAATGATGTATCAACTATTTAGGCCATGTTCTCTTTGCTGTTTTCAGACTGTTTTCGATTTTCGATTTTTCAAAACACTGAAAACGCGTTCTCTGTCTCATTTTTGAAAATGAATTTTTGAAAACAAAAAAAAAAAATTGTACTGAAAACACAAAACATCAAAAAACACGTTTTGAATGTTTTCTGTACAAATCACGTTAATTTTAGAAAACACGGAAAACGCCATTCTCAACTTATCCTCCCTCTCCCCTCTCCCGTGACCCACTTCCCTTCTTCCTCTGATTAACACCTCATTTCTCCCCCAAAATCCACACCTCATTTCTCCGCAAAAGAGCTTTCCGACGCCGGTCCACTTCCAGATTCCCGACGCCTTTCCACCTTCAACGCATGTCCNGAAAATGAATTTTTGAAAATAAAAAAAAAATTGTACTGAAAACACAAAACATCAAAAAACACGTTTTGAATGTTTTCTGTACAAATCACGTTAATTTTAGAAAACACGGAAAACGCCATTCTCAACTTATCCTCCCTCTCCCCTCTCCCGTGACCCACTTCCCTTCTTCCTCTGATTAACACCTCATTTCTCCCCCAAAATCCACACCTCATTTCTCCGCAAAAGAGCTTTCCGACGCCGGTCCACTTCCAGATTCCCGACGCCTTTCCACCTTCAACGCATGTCCGCTCCTCCGCCGCCTGTCAAAACTATGGTGCGACCGTCGATCCTGCCCCCTACCCGTAGCCTCAAAATCAGGTAAAATTAACCCCTTTTTCTATGACTTGTCTTCATTAGTTGCTCTTTTCAATCA
>CAIGRK010204415.1:0-14326 GCA_903798315.1 Fraxinus greggii
AGTATACTACGCGTATCGCATTTTCTTCAGTTCAGACCTTTGGCGTTCCAAAGACTTGGGCGATGATGGACTTTTGTTACTTAACTCCATTTCTGGTCCATTACGTAGTTTTGTTCGAACCAACCTTCAAACCTTCTAACTGAGCCTTTCTCCCTAGATTCCTTATTTGGCCAATGAGACTTCATACTATAGACCATTTATTTGGGCCTTATTTTTGTGTGTCAACAAAGTTCGAAGACACAAAGAGAAGACAATCTACCCACTAATAGTAAATTGAAAAAAAACTGGAACAAATAGAACGAAACTGATGAAGCTCTCGTTGGCTGCGCTTACGAGAGTCGGAATTTGCATAAATATAAAATAATCATATTTAAATAATTATTTAACGTAGAGATATTAAAAAAATATTAAAAATTTATATTTTCAACTTATATTTTGCTACAACACAAAAATTTACACGACAATTTATCAACAAATGATTGAGGAGGTTTAATTCGATCAAAATCTCGTCAATTGTCCCCCTTCACGTATTTCTTGGCTAGTATTGGAGAAACGGATATTTAGGGCTTTCTCGAAACAGTGACTCACCCATTCGAGAAAGAACTCAAATTTGCTGCAAATCAACAACTTGAATCAGATTAAACGTTTCTCTGAACCAAATTCTTACGCTCCCTCTTCGATCTTTTCTCATTCTCTCTAAAGTAAATTCGATGGACGAGTCCTTCAGCAATCTTCCAACCAGCCACTTGCTTGGCTCAGTCCCGGTAAACTACTCTTTCCGCATTTCATAACGTTACCGTTCTATAAATGATTTAATATGATTATCTCCGTAACTTCCTTTTGTCTGATCATAATATGCGCCTTTTTTTTTTCCTTCCTGGGAAAGGGCTTTGTTCTGAAATCTTTGATTGCATTGAGATCTAATTACTCAAAGAAAGGTTGCCTTTTTTATAATGTTCTATACGGAAGCTCTGAAAATGTGGAGTTGATATACAAAATTTGAACTGTTATGGTACTCATTAATGAGGGATTTTATTTATTATTATTTTGAAGTTAATGCTAGTTTTGGAAGTAAAATTTATGAGAGAGCCAATATTCGGTGATGCCTTTAATGAGTATTACCTGGAAGATGATTATTCGGTGTCATACTAAAGGTCATTTTTTATCTGATCAGTTCTTATTGTCTCAAAAAAAAAAAAAAGGATTGTTAAGCCTGTTCAGAATTGTAATTTTATTAGTTTTTATATTGAGCTGATTAGATTCAATGCCCAAGTGATTATTATCTGTGATTTGCCCAACCATGGTTAGAGCATTTTTTTTCATGTTAAGCAACTAGAAACAATTTCTCAAGTTTTTTATTAGTTTTCTTATTGATAGTTGACTATAGTAATTACTCATTGGAATGAGTAGAAAGAATGGAGAACTTATAGGTAGATATTGTGAAATCAACAACTGTAACATCAACATGAATTTATTTGAATCCTCTGCCCCTTTATTTATTTTGCTCCCTTTTCGTTTTGAGATGCCTCTCAAGTTTCTAAGGGAATTCTACTGTTAAAAAAATTCTCAATTTAATTATGCTTCATATGCTTGAAAAACAATTACACAGAGTGACAAACTGAAGAGGTACTTAGTATATTTATTTGTTCTTCTATATTAAAATTTTGTACATGTTCAGGCTGTTGTTAGTGAAGAAAAGACAGCCACTAACCAAGAGGGTAAGATCTTATAATAATTTTTTTATGTTTATTGTTCTATTCTCTTAAACAACGCATCTTTCAATTTGAATGTTTGATTCTGTGCAGTTCCTGGTGCAAATTTGCAAATATTTCCTCCCAATAATGGTGCAAGTAGGGGCCCGGGATATCAAACTCTCGGTGGTACCACTGGTATGTAGTATCTTGTATATTTGTTATGACACATACCTGTAGAGAACATGGAGAACTTTAGCAGCATCTAGGATATTGTCTTTTCTGTTTGGCAATTATAGTTGAACACTAGTTTGTTTTCAAAGTTCATTTTTGAATTATGATTTAACAATATGAATTTGCGAACAGTTTTGGTGCATGCCTCATGGATTGGAACACCATTTGGTATTTTCTATATCCTACAAAATTGTGCACCACTAAATGGAGGAAAGTGAAAACATTATTGGATTATGACTCTGGTGTTTTACGCCTATATAAAGATAAAAATTAGTTGGATACAAAACCGTATTGAATCCCTGAATATGGCAAAGGGAAAGGGCAGGCAGATATCCTTTTCTGACTTCCAGATCTTTGGTACTAGCATAGTGCCATTTGGCCCTTTAAAAAGCACATATCCTTCCTGCTTTTGGAGCTTTTAAAAGCAAAGCATACTCTGGTTTCCCATGATTTTTATTGTGAATCTAAAGATAAAAGATTAAACTTTATTTTGAAATGTAATTTTCATTATTTCTTGCCATATGTAATGTACCGAGAGTTATGCATCATTTTCTGGTTTCTCATACAATTATTATCTTTCTATAATCACAAATTTGAAAATGGCAGAGCATGAAATTTTTGGCCAGAAAACCTTGTTTACTCTATATGATGGCTGGCTTGATATATATTTATAAATGTTCTGGGAAAGGGGATGGTCTTCTCTGGATGACATTCGTAGTGCTTTTGAACTTCATTTCCATAATATCAAGGACATGTTGCTTGTTATTTGTTTCACCAACCACATTTTTCTTGAAACAAAAATGATAGATAATGAAGAAATATATTTCATTCACCTAGATTGTAGTGAATGCTTGTTAATATGTGATATTAAGGTACTCTTGGTTCTTTCCTTCCCCTTACACTTGCCTAATGAACAAAGGATATTCACTGTAAGCCAGACTTTTGATATGCACATTACGGGAATGTGCAGTATCATCTCCTATTTTTCATCTTTTAAAAGCATCAAACCTTTTTATGTCTCTAAAATACCTAGAAGATTCCAACAAAGAAGCAAATACCCTTGCTCAAACAGGTAATGACATCCTACCTGATAATTCCTGCAGATGGAGATGCACAACAGTCGACAAACAACTGGAAAGGAGTGTTCAGTATCTCTTCTTACACCCAATATTTTAATGTTGATACAGACATTGTGTTGAACAGATTGATCAGTTCTTTGTATCCTATAAGTGGAGATTTTTGCAGCAAGATTGATGCCAACCCAGACCTGTAAGTTTCAGTGTTGGAGATGGATTTTATTTTGACATTGCTGGAATAATTAATTTTGTTTCATTTCTTCATTTGAAACCACGTGTTGAAAAAGAAATCTTTACCCGAGTATATGATGTAGTGTTACCTGTAAAATCCCTGACACCACTTCTCTTCTCCTGCTTCCTCTCCAGCTCTCTATATGTATCTCTGTTGCTTTCGAGAAAATACATCCAAATTGAACTAGTTAACTGAATGTTATTTGATTGGGAATCAAAGATACTTAAAACTATTTCATTTCTGACTAATTTTCTTCTGAAGACTTCTTAGTTGAAATGAAAGAGTGCATGTTTTGATGATGCAAATTGCAAAGTTACAGGTTGATTCTTTTTCACCAATATTGTTCAATGAGATGCTGAAAGGATGGATTCAGTCTCTAACTTAACAGTCCATTTTAAATAGTTTACAAGAAAACACTTTCCCATGAGCCTGCCGTTGACACTTAACAATTTATATATTATGGAAGAATGTTGTGAATTGTGATAAGTCCACGAAATGCTCAGTTCCTGATTTTCTTCTAATTTTAGAAATCTTCTTTCATCTTCTGACTTATCTTCATATATATCCACAATTACTGCATTACACCTTTAACACAAGTTTGGTTTTATCATTTTAATCTCCAACCCCATATTGATATAGTTTATGCAGTAGTCAGTATCTGTAAATTGTTTACTCAGACCACTATCCAAATTTATTACAATTAAAAGTGGTGATAGTCTGGTCTTCAACGAACTCTTTCAGCTCAAGTTCTCGAAATTTTACATTTTAATTTTTTAGCTCAAATGCACTCCAAGCAAGTTATAAATGTGCTGCAAATGGGAGTGCAGCACATTGTTTCTTACCTGTGGTTATGTACTGTTGCTACAGTATAACAGTTGTGGTCATGCTTTCCTAATGGTGATTTCTAGTTTCCAATTCTGTAATACTCTATAGTGCTGACAACTTCCATCGTACTTAAGATATTTTGAAGAAATCAGCTGCCAATATTAACTGCTAAAGATTGAAATACGGTTCTTTCTTTCCAGAATTCTGTGATGTAGCGCATGATCTTTCTCGTGCACCTGAGTGATTATAAATACTAGAATAACATCTATCTATTATTAGTGAAGTGCATTTCCATACTTCCACAAGTAAAGAAGTGATTGGACCTTGGGAGTTAAGGATGAAATAATAAGTGATGACAAAGTGTCTCTTTTCCAATTTAGTTGGTAGATATAAATAAATAAAGATACTCATTTTGGGCTGGGCTAGAGGTTTTCTAAGTCCACTTCCTCCTAATACGTAATCCTCCCGCACCCCCCACCCCACCCACCCAGCCACCGGGGGCAACATAGTTTGACTATTTTCTCCAGGGTATGGACAACCAGAATTATACGAAAAAATGTATACAGAGAAGGACTGTCTGATTAGATAAGATGATTAGGCAGAAATTCAGAGTAAAAAACTAAAATATGAAAAGAAAACTGAAATCATTGTTTTGAAAAATTATTTGAGACTTACACCTTGAATCCCACCTCACCTGAGGCTTTCATAAAATGCATCGAATCCCACCCCTAAAGTGTCATTTGTAAGGCTTATGCCTCAAGGCTAAGCCTCAAGAATTGTTTGCCTGCTTGTCTTGCATTTTCTTGACATTCTATTACTAGTAATAGCTTTTTGTTTTTGTTTTTTTGTTTTTTTTAATTGATTTATGTTATGTTTGTTTGCAAGCTAAACTTTTAATTTTCTTAATTTTTTATTTTTTTTAATGGATTTTTTCAACTTGGTGCATGATTTATTATGAGCATATTTTTGTGCTATTACATTCTTTTGAACTATTTATTATTCTATTTTGAGGCTTATGCCTCAAAAGCGCCTTGAGGCTTATGCATCGCCTAGCCCCACAGAGGCAAAAACACCTCAATAAACAATTAAGCTTTTTTAAACGTTGAGTGAAATATCTTTCAGAAGCTTAAGAAAGGGATAATAATGATCTCAAAATATGTTCGATATGAACTGCACAGTAACATCTATATTATTCAAGTTTCATTCTGTTTATCTTGTTATATTTCAATGTTCATTTCCACTTTATGCCTTCATCCTCTCGGCATTGCTGCTCTTTCCCCCTGACTTTTCTTTTTTTTGTTTCCCAACTTTTAGCTATGGACTTGTTTGGATCTCCACTACATTGGTATTTGCGATTGCCTCCCTTGGAAATTGTGCTACCTATCTAATGCATAGAAGAAGTGATCACAGTACTTCATGGACTTTTGACGTCAGTTATGTAAACGTGGCAGCTTGCTCCATCTACGGTTATTCGCTGATAGTGCCACTGGCATATTACTTTTTGCTTCAGTACCTGGGATCAAATGCAAGCCTTATACGCTTTTGGTGCTTGTGGGGATATTCCCTTTTCATTTTCATTCTAAGCTCCGTAAGTATATGTGCCTTCCCTGTCTTTGTTTCTCGGGATAAATTAGTCACATGGCATTCAATTCCTAATTTTGTCTTAACCTAAGCAACAAGAAAAGCTACGAATTATATGTTTTTATGTCAAATGATTTTTCACGTTCTACCAATTGCAAACCAATTTTTGGAAGGTGCTTCTTTGAGCTTCTGTTGCTATGAACTCACTGGTATCTGATAGTAGTTTCTTTTGTAAGATTGGATACTGTGATCCTACAACCGTGAGTTCAGTGGAGCTAATTTGACGGGGAAATAAGCTTACTGGTTTTCTAACAAACGCTATATATTGCTGTCTATTCATTCTGATCAATGCAATTTGCAAATATATTGTATCTGGATGTTCCGCAAACTGTTGTTAAAAAAGAATGAAAATGTAGACTATGTACTATGTAGTTGATAGACTCTTTTAATTTGATTATGCGGGATGTCTTGAAGCTGAACTCTCTTGGTATGTGTTATTCACTAATTAAATAGTATTAGTTGGTGGTACTGGGATGGTATAAATCGTAAGCCACAACTTTAGACGAACATTTTGAAATTGAAAGGTTTTAGGTTAAGTGAAATTTAAATATAATAAATATATCAGCAGTTTAGTTGTAATAGGAGTAAAGGTTGATATGAATCTTATTTAAGGATGATGTTATCTCAACGAGTGGTGTTTCATATATTCAAGTGCAATTATTAAAAAGATTGAGCAGCTGAAGAGGATATCATGCATATAATTATAGTGAATCGGGCAAAATGGAGAAGTGCTATAGGGATATATGTGATTAGGAGATACCTTTTGAGTTAACAGGCAAGTTCCGTTTGACCAGGTATATTTTGTGATACCGAATGTTTAGTCATTAAAGACTACAATGTCCATAAGATGAAACTTGCAGAATACTGTCATGGAAGTATGGCAATAAAATTGAATAAAAATTAGTAAATAAAGATGTAAGCTGAGTAGGAGAAATGCTAATTGGGGATAAATTGAGGGGAGAATGACTTGTATAGTTAGAGTATATATTGCATATACCTATAGAAGTTTTTATCCACAAGACTAAGAAGATTGAAACGATCTTAGTAGTATATGTCGGAAGATTTTTCAAAAAAAAAAAAATGTATATATTAGAAGAGGGAAGCAGAGAGCACATTAAGATGGTAAGATGGTTGCAAAAGATTTGATTTCAATAGGCCTTTCAGTATACATGGGCTGGTGAAAATTCACTTAACCGACCCAAGTTTATTAGGAGTTAGAATTGGCTCCTTCAACCTTACCCAAAAGATAATCATTTGATTAGATTTTTCAGTATACGCTTTTGGTTATCTTAAATTATATCATGATGCACACCTAGTTCTTTTGTTCCTGAATTTGCGCTTGCTTGCTTTATGTTTGACATTCATGTGAACCATCATTACCAAGCTTGACTTGGACCGACGAATCTCATGCTGATTTTGCATTTCATTGAAGTTTTTTATTTGGGGCGTGTTTGGTAGAAATTAAAATCGGATTAAAATTGAAAAACTAGCAGTTATTGTTGACTTTTATTAGACGAGTGAGATCCAATCACGGCTACATTTTCAATTTTAATTAGCTTTTAATTCCTCCTAAACAAGCACTTGATTTTGTTATTCCGTTATCGCCTCCTGACTGTAATTTAAATTAGTAATCGAGTGATCTGATTTGTTTCCTTGAATATGTTCAGTTCCTGTTGGTTATTCCAGTTGAGTTTCTGCGGTGGACTATCATATTACTCGTCGGTGGTGTATCAGCAAGCTTTGTTGCTTTGAACCTCAGATCTTATATACAAGAGAGTGAAATTACAATAGTTGTTATTTCTGCATTTGTCCTGCAAATGGGTCTGGCAATCTTCATCAAGATGTGGTTTTTTGCATAAAGCTCAATTTTGGTTTGATCTTCGGTGACAATTGTATCATTTGGGTTTTACTGTATTGGGGTAACGAGTTTGTGAAATGGAGTGTGAGATTGTTGCGAACTTATGGTGATGTGGTTTTGTTTTCTACGAATGTGGAGGAATTTGAACATCATTTGGAACATGGCTTAGGTTCTTTCAGTCGCATATATAAACAATATAGTTAGAATATTTTGTTTTTGTTTAGATTCTGATTTCTGTAAATATGCAATGTATGGATATTGCCTTGACATGTCCAAAGAGTTGCACATTGTTTTGGCTACTGCTTTCTATTCAATAATGAAGCTTTACGGGATCTTTTTATCCATGTCTTCATCTCTGTCTTGGGTTGGGGATTTGGTAGAGGCCAAATTTCATTTTAGTCAATTACAGCCTGGACTTGGAAAACTCAAAACCCATTTTTTTTTATTTATATTTATATTGAATAATAAAGTATGTATCTAGACAGGCTTTTCAAAAATAGGTGGTCAAGGAAAAGTTTATTTGGACATTATCTTGTTAGCCCTGTTTGAATTTCTTGTTAGCAGTCTCATGGGGATTAAAAACAGATTTTTAATAGATTTTGATAAAAAAAATGATGAAACGTGTCGTTGAAAAGTTGTGGGTTCATAAAATGTATGGTTAAAATTAATTATTGAATTTGATTTCATATTGTAATTTTTTCCAGACATGGGCTTAATATATTTAGTTTTTATTGAGTTTCGTTAAAAATTAGTTTTTTAGTAGATTCTGATAAATGTTTATGGAATGTGTGATTAAAAAGTTCATGAAAGTTGTGAATTTCATTGGTTAAAATTAATTGTTGATTTCGACTTAAATTTTTATCAATTTTTTTTTTTAGCTAAAATCAAATAGGCAAGTGTTTTTGAAATTTGAATTCTAGCTTGCTTCATTTCAATAGGCAGGAAATTGCATCAAAAAGCATGACACAATCATTCCAAAAAGCTAACAAGAATGAAGCTGAGGATGTCTAACATACTTTTTCATCAGTGAAAGGTGTTAGAATATTTCAATGAGAGCATATTCGAGCTCCATTTTTTTTTTTTTTGACAAAAATATATTTTGAAATAGTGATTTGATGAAAAATGTGTGGTTAAAAAATAAGGAAAAATTTTGGATTTACGTGTAATATTATTTTATTCATGAATGTGTAATTAAAAATAAGAAAGAGAAAAATGTATTTTAAAAAGAACTTGAGGTATTCGGTTAAAGTGACTTTATCCTTTAAAAAAATGAGGGCCAAACAATGGCTGAATTTTTTATAATTTATCTTCACTGAAATATCTGCCAATTCAATTTTCATAATTTATTTTCAACCTTCCTATATATCACCTTCCTTTCTTGTACATGTAGATGTAGTCCGTGCAATTCACATCCCCACTAAAAATTCTTCTCTTCATTCTCATTTTATTTGCACAAAAATTCACGACGTTACATAAAAAAATGTCCGAAGTTCATTTTATGTAGTTATTTGAGTACCACGAATATGCAACTAAAATAATAAGTTCCGTATTCAAACGTAAAATGAAAAAAAAAAAAAAAAAAAAATNATAATTTATCTTCACTGAAATATCTGCCAATTCAATTTTCATAATTTATTTTCAACCTTCCTATATATCACCTTCCTTTCTTGTACATGTAGATGTAGTCCGTGCAATTCACATCCCCACTAAAAATTCTTCTCTTCATTCTCATTTTATTTGCACAAAAATTCACGACGTTACATAAAAAAATGTCCAAAGTTCATTTTATGTAGTTATTTGAGTACCACGAATATGCAACTAAAATAATAAGTTCCGTATTCAAACGTAAAATGAAAAAAAAAAAAATCCAAGACGTGTCAAGCACGAAGGTGTCGAATAATTCCACTTAGCCCGCCTTTGTTTGAAAAGATGCCATCCACCTAAGTTCCGTGCACAAAATCATCCTCCGCCACGTTAGCGGGTCTAGGTGGCATCTTTTGATTGCTCACTACCAAAGGACAAACATGTACAAATATATGGAAGTGTTCGGTAGATATTAAAATCCGATTAAAATTGAAAAATTAATCGTTATTGTTAATTTTTATTATATGAGGAAAATCTAATAACGACTATATTTTCAATTTTAATTAACTTTTAATCTCCACCAAACACGCTTGTAATAATCGAAAAATTGTATCCTCTCCAGTCTCCTCAGAGTCAGTAGCATTACATTACTAACGGCTTCGTATTCTGTGTATTGTTTGTATCTTACATCTATCCTCAAAACAAAAACCCTACAAGAGTTGGTCACGAGTCTCCTCATTTTTCACTGCCGACAAATTCCTATTGTTTGTTAAATTTTGTGTATTTATTTTCAAACCGACTCATAATTAGAGCTGAGATAGATAATTCACTCTCTGTAGCTCAACAATGGAGGCTATGGATTCCACGCGTGCATTTGTCAAAGACGTTAGGCGTGTCATCATCAAGGTTACATTGTTTTTAATTATCATTTTATGTGTTTTTGCTATATTCGGATTAAATTTGTATACGAAGTTCGGTTTTCTATTAGTTCAAATGTAAGCAGGATTAATTTCATTTATTTATGTTAATTTCCTTGAATTGGATAATTATAGGTAAGGTTTACATTGGTTTGTATTCTTGAATTGTTGTGAATTTCAATTCCCAATTTATGTAGAGAAAGGTGCACCCTTTGAAGAACTGTGTACTAAGAATGTGAATCAGTAATTTGTGCCTTCGTCACATATTAGATTTGCACTGAATCGTTTTAACCCAGAATATTTTCATTTTTCATGTTTTTGTTTCAAATGTTTTGAATCCCTACATTATTTAGTGGATCAGTAGACGATAACAGTAGTTCCAAGTGAGGATAATTAGTACTTCTAATACATTCAGACGTTGATTGAAATGTAGACCAATTCTTGAGTAAACTTTTGAACTCTGACATACAAGTATTTTATATTCAAGTTTCATATGAAAATTTGCAAACTCTTGTTGGCCTAAAATGTTTAATTCTGTCATAAGTGAGATATTTTAAATTAAGAATCGGATAGGTAGGGTTGTCAGAAGGAGATGTTAATGCTAAAACAGGCAGTTTCTTTTCTAATCAAAATATTTGTTCCTTTACTTCTGCTTTTGGTTTAGAATTTTAAAATTATGGCTAGTCAGCTTTCTTAAGGCCTAATAATAGCCTTTATTTCTTCCATCACACTTTGGTTTAGTTCGGCTTGCTTGTGTATCCTTTATCTCGAGATCATAGTTTTGATCTTTGCTGATAATTAATCTTAATTTTTTT
Organism: Fraxinus greggii; assembly: GCA_903798315.1. NCBI lineage: Eukaryota > Viridiplantae > Streptophyta > Magnoliopsida > Lamiales > Oleaceae > Fraxinus > Fraxinus greggii. Next base: position 10,874 of record CAIGRK010204415.1, read on the forward strand.
GAAGGTTGGAACTGCTGTGGTCACGCGAGCTGATGGTAGATTAGCACTTGGAAGATTAGGAGCACTGTGTGAGCAGGTGAGTTGAAGGATTGTGTCCTGCTTATTTTCTTCCATGTCTAGTTAATGCGTCAACTGACATCTACCAATGCTTACACTGTTGAATTCCAATTGAAGTGCAGATTCAGGAATTAAACTCTCAGGGATATGAGGTTATTTTGGTGACATCAGGTGCTGTTGGTGTCGGCCGCCAACGCCTTAGATACAGGAGATTGATTAACAGCAGGTTTTGGCATTGGTTTTGCTGTTTTAAGTTTATTTTGGAAACTTGAGAAAGAATATGATGGAATCTTTGCAAACCGAGGAATATTCAATTGTTTGTTCACTAATCTGCGTGCTTGGTTTGACAGTTACCTGTAGACGTTATTAACTGGTTATTAGTATCACTATACGCGTGCTGCTGAATTATTTGATGAATCTTGCAGCCTGATTTCATTCTATTGCACCTCTGGAAGCTCCAATAAAGAATATATATCATGGAACCTTCACTGAATAATGTTGAATTTTCTTCAGTTACAGAGTCCTAATATTGGTGACTTTGGTTTTTCTGCAGCTTTGCTGACCTCCAGAAACCACAGGTGGAACTCGATGGGAAGGCTTGTGCGGCTGTTGGACAGAATGGTCTCATGGCTCTCTATGATACTTTGTTCAGCCAGGTAAAATCACAATATAAGCACCTTATCTTGATTATTAGTCTGACTAGTTCCCTGCCTTGTGGTAGTTCAAAAGAAATAAATCTTTTTTATTTGAAGTGTTATTTTTATTCATATCACCGGTCACGATGATTTTGTTTCTCGTATGCAGTTGGATATGTCATCAGCACAGCTTTTAGTTACTGACAATGATTTTAGAGATCCGGATTTTAGGAGACAACTTAATGAGACTGTAAAGACTTTGGCATCTCTGAAGGTTATTCCTATATTTAATGAAAATGACGCTGTCAGTACCAGGAAAGCTCCTTACGAGGTACTATTCTCTGCTTAATTGCTTACTAATTGTTGCTTTTATTATAAAGTTAGCGGTCAGTTCTATTTCTGTCTAGAGACATGAGAGGTTTCTGCAGTATGGGTTACGTATATGTGCAAGTTTGACCTTTTTTAAACTTCACACGCTTATTTCACTTGCAAGTTTAGTCTTCCTTACTGCCTGCTTGTCTGATGATCTTTCTGTGCCTTGAACACGTATGTATAAACTTATATGACTGCTAAATAATTTTTCGTTATGAACAAGTGTTTAATATGGAGGCTGGTGAATATCTTCACTCCTTGTATTTCTTAGGCCTCCATTGAGGGTCTTTCTTTTCATACACATTTTTTAAATTGTCATTGGCTTTATTACTGTGTTCATTACAATATTATGGATTTTTAGCCTCATAGCTCATATTACTTCCGTTACATTGTGCAACTGTATAGGACTCTTCTGGAATATTTTGGGATAATGACAGTTTATCTGCTCTACTGGCACTGGAACTGAAAGCTGACCTCCTTATTCTATTGAGTGATGTTGAGGGTCTCTACAGCGGCCCTCCAAGCGATCCAAATTCTGAGCTGGTTCATACTTACATTAAGGAAAGACATGAAGGAGTAATAACTTTTGGAGACAAGTCTAGGGTGGGAAGAGGGGGCATGACCGCTAAAGTAAAAGCTGCTGTTTATGCTGCTCATGCTGGGATCCCTGTTGTTATCACCAGGTAAACTGCCTTCCTGTAGAAAGTTTCAACATTTGGATCTGAAACGGCATCAGACATCAATTCTAATCCATAAAACAAACTATTGCTCATTTTGTGAATTCTTAATGCTTCTTTTAAATAAACTTTGTTTAACCTATTGCCAGTTCTTAGTTTAGAAACTTCAGAGAAGTCAAAAGCAATTTTTTTCCGTATCTGATGAAATGATTTTGCAAAATCATAAGAGTTGAAATTTCAGCATGAAAGCATGCAACGAAAGTGATTATGGACCCAATCAGTTTGGGTTATCAGTGAACAAAATTACTCACTTCAAGTAACATGGTAAATAACAATACAACTAAGTAATGGCAACTGATTGTAGCAAGACTAGTTTTCAGCATACTTCATAACACTGGATCCATCATCCATAGAATTTTTTATACTGTTGTTTTCTCCAAGTCCATGGGAAACTTGATGCTGCAAATGATGGTATCAATTTGCATACAGTATTTCAAATTTGTTTCTTGCTTCTAAAATCTGAGCAAGTGGTATGAAGTAGTTTGCAGAATTGAAAAATGAATAACTAACCTACTACTTGCTCAAGTTATATAATAAATATTAATTGATGGAGCATATGCTTCTCACAAGTCCGTAGATGGAGGGTAACTTTTTCTCCAGTGCAGTCCTCCTTGTCAGAGCTGATGTCTTCTATGAAGTTGATACCTTTAAATATGTACACTGACGTTTTATTTGTTATTAAGTGTGAATTGCTGCTTTATGCTTTTTAGTGCTTTATTTTTAGCAGAATTTAATCTCACTCTGCCCCATCTCTCTTTTACCGTGGATGAAGTGGCTTTGCTGCTGACAATATATTGAAAGTATTGAATGGGAAGCGAATTGGTACGCTATTTCATCAGGATGCTAATAAATGGGGTCCATTTGGAGAAGTGGGTTCTAGAGAAATGGCAGTTGCAGCTAGGGAAAGTTCTAGAAGACTGCAGGTAAGAAAAATTGAGGAGCAATCTGAGATGAATTTTGCATACCAGAACAAATGTGGTTGATTGTTAATTCTTTCCCTTCAGGCCATGTCTTCAGAAGAAAGGAGTAAAATTTTGATGGATATCGCTGATGCACTGGAAGCAAATGAGAAACTAATTATTGCTGAGAATGAAGCTGATGTTGCTGAGGCACAGCAAGCTGGATATGAAAAATCATTGGTATCTAGGCTAGCCTTGAAGCCTGGTAAGGTAAGACACTACCTTATAGGCATTAGGCACGTATTATCTTTTGAACAAAATGTTGTCACAAAACTACGTTTTTCATACTCTCTATTTCTTCCTCTCTTAAATAGCTTTTATCATTATAGGTTTCGAGTCTTGCAAATGCTATTCGTGTGCTTGCAAACATGGAGGAGCCGGTTGGTCGTGTGGCGAAAAGAACAGAGGTAGGAAAATTGGGTATTGAGGATAATAATTAATAGAATGTGGGGTACATAAAAATACCTGTTCAACCTTTTTATGGGACTTCCTTCTTTTTTGTTTCCCTTTGCTAGTACTAGCAATATTAGAAAATGGTGCTTGTTGCCCTATTCAGGAAATTGGAGTTAAATGTTTCATTAGCCACTGAACTTTCATACATGTCACGGTTTACTCACCCACCTTTAAAACTTATCCCACTGGCCTCTCAACTTTAAACCGTCCGACTTTGTTGGCCACTGGATCAAAATCGTT
>CAIGRK010204566.1:0-12939 GCA_903798315.1 Fraxinus greggii
CCACAACTAGATTGATGTGAAACCAAGAACGCCAATTAACCCAGTTTTGGATTTGAACCCAACGAAGTGAACCAAAAAATCCAACGATAACAAAGATGCACTGAACCCATTGAAAACACAATGAAGGACCCACGATCCGATGTTTGAACGCTACAAAATTCAGATCTTGATTAGTTCGATAGTTGTTCAATTGAAGAACAAGGAAAAGCAAAGCCTCTCAATTAATAATTTATCAAAAGTTCTAATTCAATGAATGTTTTTTGGTATTTAAACCAAACCCTAGAAACTAGGTAAAAACGTGCATAATCTCATAAATAAGGTAGATTGACTAAACATAGAATTCTAGTAAAATATGAAAATTCGCGGAAAATGAAATTTTTGCCAAGTTTTATACCTATACGGTCGCATAGGCTTATCCTATGCGATCAAATAGGCCAAGCCTTCAGACCCCTTTTGGTTTCGGTAAATAAGCATGCCACCGCATGCCGATTTCTACTATGCGGTCGCATAGTAGTGACTTTGGCTTCCGTCTTCAGCTGCTTGAAGCAAGTTCATCAATCCCGATTCCGACCTCGACCCCAACAAGGAACTTGCCCCATTCTTCATCACGATTGTCATATCATCAACCGTAGCTTGAAAAAGCAATGTCATCACTTCTTTCACCTATTTTGCCCTCAATCGAGTCATCGGTCCTTCTTCCACTAACAATGGGTCCTTCCATGGACTTGTCGTCGTTTCGATGGAACCTTGGATTATGTCACCTATTGAGTTAGATAGATGCTTTCAGATAGATGTAATTGAAAAAGTGGTCCAAGGCACATTTCTACCGCACAACTTGTCAGACGCGTATGAAGCCTATATCGCACATTCCCAATCTACTCACTCTAATTCTCTTGAGATTGAGACATGTGCGAGTTTCTTGGAAACTTCAGTTTGAGGAAGAACTTGTCCTACAAGGCCACTACTATCCATTCAACAGCCTCCAAAGTTGGAACTTAAGCAACTACCGCCTCATCTTTGCTATGCTTATTTGGGGAAGTCTTTTGCAATCCCGGTGATTATTTCAAGCTCAATCAGTAAGGTGGAGGAAGAGAGACTACTACAGGTACTCCGGAAAAATAAAATAGCAATTGTTGGTCTATCGCGGATGTTAAAAGGATCAACCTTCACTGTGCATGCACAAGATTCTCATGGAGGAGAATTTTAAACCTTTTTATAGATGGTCAGAGAAGGCTGAACCCGAACATGAAGGATGTGGTTAGGGCTGAAGTACTGAAACTCCTAGACATCGGCATCATTTACCCGATATTGAATAGTACATGGATCAGTCTAGTCCAGGTTGTGCCGAAAAAGGGGTAGTATTACGGCGGTGCAGAACGAGAATGAGTTAATTCTCACACGAACTATTACAGGTTGGAGAGTGTGCATTGATTATCAAAAGCTCAATGCCTATCATTTTCCCCTTCCATTCATCGATTAGATACTCAAAAGACTAGCAGGTCATTCTCATTACTGTCTTCTCGACGAATAATCTAGGTACAATAAGATACCAATAACACTAGATGATCAAGAGAAAACCCTTTCACATGTCCCTATGGTACTTTTGATTACATTCGGGTTATCCAATGCTCCTGCCACTTTCGAACGCTGCATGATGGCGATATTCTCCAATATGGTTGAAAAATTCATAGAGATCTTCATGGATGAATTTTCAGTATTCGGATCTTCCTTCAATGAATGTCGAGAGAATTTGAGCTTGGTGTTGCAACGATGCAAAGAGACGAACTTGGTTTTAAACCAGGAAAAATGTCACTTCATGGTTCAGGAAGACATTGTTTTGGGGCACTGCATATCAGCTATGGGAATTGAGGTGGATAAGGCAAAAATTCAAGTTATTGAGAACTTACCACCACCGACGTCAATTAAATGTGTTCGTAATTTTTTGAGACATGTCGGGTTTTATAGATGGTTTATTAAAGACTTCTCGAAGATCATGAAGCCTCTGTGTAACCTACTAGCCAAGGATTTCACCTTTACTGTTTGAGTGTCTTGTGGCTTTCAACACGTTGTAAGAGAAGCTAACTTCAGCACCAGTGACCATCGCACCGAATTGGAGTTTGCCATTTGAATTAATGTGTGATGCAAGTTATTACGCAATTGGAGCAGTGTTGGGACAACGTAAAGATAAAGTTTTGCATGTTATTCACTATGCCTACAAAACTCTTATTGTAGGTCAGTNTGACCTTTCTGAAGAGTGTCTTGTAGCTTTCAACACATTAAAAGAGAAGCTGACTTCAGCACCAGTGATCATCGCACCAGACTGGAGTTTGCCATTTGAATTAATGTGTGATGCTAGTGATTACGCGGTGGGGGCAGTATTAGGACAGTGGAAGAATAAGATGTTTCACGTGATAAACTATGCAAGCAAAACATTGACCGATGCCCAGCTAAATTATGCCACTATGGAGAATGAGTTGTTAGCTGTGGTCTATTCCTTTGATAAATTTCGATCATATCTTGTGGGATCAAAGGTCGTAGTTTATATAGATCATGCTGCCTTAAAGTACTTATTGACGGAAAAGGATACCAAACCGAGACTTATCCATTGGGTGTTACTTCTACAAGAGTTTGATCTGGAGATAAGGGACACGAAGGGCAGCGCAAATGTGGTAGCAAACCACTTATCTCGACTTGAGCCCTGGAGAGCATAATGATTCAATCAAAATTAATGAGATTTTTCCCAGATGAGTAGATTTTAGCATGAATGGGGTACCTTCGTATGCTGATGTTGTAAATTACTTGGCCAAGTCTATCACACCACCAGGTTATTCAAGTCATCTGAGAAAGAAGTTCTTCGTTGACTTGAAATATTATTTTTGGGAAGATCTCATTCTGTATTGGCGAGGAGCAGATCAGATTATTCAACAATGTGTGCTAAAAGAAGAAGTACCTAAAAATATTGGAGCAATGTCACTCATCTACCTACGCGGGCCATTTTGGGGCAACCAAAACAACAGCAAAAATTCTACAATCTAGGTTTTATTGGCCTTCAATATTCTGGGATGCTTTTGAATTTGTGAGGAGATGTGATAGGTGTCAACGCGTTGGAAATATCCTAAGAAGGAATGAGATGCCTCTAAACATCATCCTTGAGGTTGAACCTTTTTATATATGAGGAATTGACCTCACGGGACCATTCTCACCATTATTTTCGACTCAATACATACTGGTTGCTGTTGACTACGGTGGAAGGAGTATCATTACAAATCAACGATGCTAAGGTGGTGATTGGGTTTTTGAAGAAATATATTTTCAGCCGTTATGGCACTCCTCGGGCATTCATCAGTGATGGGGACAAGCACTTTTGCAATAGTCAATTTGAGTCATTGTTGGCTAAATATGGCATCCAGCATCGTGTAGCAACACATATCATTCTCAAACTAGCGGCTAAGTTGAAATCTCTAATAGAGAGTTGAATAGGATAATTGAGGTAACAGAGAGCTCTTCTAGAAAAGATTGGTCTAAGAAGTTTGACGATGCACTATGGGCTTATAGGACAGTGTTCAAAACACCTATAGGCATATCTCCATACCAGTTGGTTTTGGGAAAAGCATGTCATTTGCCAATTGAGTTGGAGCACTAAGCATACTGGGCAGTCAGGAATTTAACTTTGATTTGAAGACATTTGTTGAAAAGAGATCGCTGCAATTGAATGAAATGGGTGAATTCTGACTTGAGGCGTATGAGAATGCAAAACTTTATAAGGAGCGCACCAAAAAGTGGCATGACATGAATATTCAGAGACGGAAGTTTATGGTGGGGCAACAAGTTTTGTTATACAACTCAAGACTCAAGCTATTCCCAAGGAAGTTGAGGTCAAGATGGTCCAAGCCATACACAATCAATAAGATGTTTCCATATGGAGCAGTTGAAATCACTCATGACAGCAATGGAACATTTAAGGTGAATGGACAGCGGTTAAAACCTTATTGGAGAGGTGATTTTCTAAAAGAGAAGTCCACTATCTGTCTTAGCACACCGGAGTGAATCCACTGAAGTACAGTCGAGCTATAGACTATAAACTAGCGCTAGTTGGGAGGCAACCAAACATATTCTTTCCTTTTATTTATTTCTCTTTATGCATTTTCCGTGTTTTTGAATTTCTTTTTAGTCATTTTAGGTCACTCATCGTCCCTAGAGGTCACTAAGAGTCTATGCATAGCCCAAATTGGTTTTAAATGTGTTGTACTTAAGTTTGGGGGTGCTGGAATGGTATTTCGTTTATTCGGTATTTCACGTCCCTCACTTCGTCCATCCGTTTCCTGATCCAAACGAGGTTCGTTTCACCTCAAATATGAATATGTGTGAGACTACAGTACCCTGTTTCATATGCCTGGAGATTGCCTGGGAAATTTTGATTTTTCTCGACGATGTCTGGAGGCAAAATACTTGGTCAAACACGATTTTATAGGCCAAATTTTCGTTGTATGACTTGATTTTGGGTTTGTTGTCTACATTTTGCATTCTTGTTCTACAAGACACATATTTCACTACATTTTTAGCTGACCATACCTAATTACAATGTTTTATGCTTATGTTTGGTCCATTGCATATATTTTTGGATTACTCGGATATCATGCATATCTTTGACGTAAGTTTAGAGACTTTGGTGTTCATGTGTTCCATTTCATCTTCAAGTCTCGTAGCATCTACTTTATGCATCACAAATGACTTAAAGGTTTCATTTTCTTTGTGTTGCAGAATGCCTCCTAAGAGAAATACCAAAAGAAAAGAGAAAGTGGCTTCCACGTCAGGTACTGCGCGAACTAGGGGACCTGAAGGGGGCATGCGGTTATTTTTAAATCAAGAGGTCATCACGCGTTACTCTGATATCATTAGCCACTGAGAACTGCTTCCAGAGAGACTGATTAAACTGAAGGAATTTCCCGGATTCAAGATAGTCACCTTGGTCCAAAACTGTGTGGGAAAAAGTCATAGAACGACCACATCCAGTGTACGAGGGACTAGTTCACGTGTTCTATATAAATTTCAAATGGACATCGACATCCTTGGGTCCGAACATCTACATCAGACATGAGTGCGGGATAAATGGAACATGTTTACACCTGAGGTCATATATGACTACTATCAGTTGACTTGGGATATCATTGCTCCTATTTCTGAAGATTTCCATTGGAGCACAATCGGGGGAGTTCTACCTGGGAGTGAGGATGCTTGGCCATTACAAACTTCTGTGTGGCATCAGATTGAGCTTACACCGTCAATAGCCATTCTTTAGTTGTTTACTTACCACAGCATCGAGCCTATCTCAATAGGCCCACATTTACCGATCCAATGGCAAGTTTACTATATCACTTGGTGAGAGGATAGAAGATAGATATAGCCACCTTCATTATGATCAGATTCATTCTTAAGGTGTCTGGGGAGATCGTCACTGTTCTCTGATTTTTTCGAGTCTAATCAGAGAAATTTGCAAGTGTGTCAGTATTCCTATCCCATTCGGAGAACTTCCTAAGAAACCTAGCCCCTTCATTAAATAGACTACCTTGGTGGCTCAGGATCGAGCTAGGGAAAAACATAGAGAGAAGCAAGAAAGGGCATAATTGAGGAAGCTGCAAGCTGTATGTGATCAAGGGGCTGATGACATTGGGATGCCGAGACACCACCACAACCGACACCTCGGATGTTTATACACAGTTGCTGAACAGATGTTCACTACCATAACCGGTTCTAGCAGAGATATCGAGATTCTTCAGCAGACCTTGGGTGGCATGGGTACAGATCCCTAGACAGTGAGGAATGACATGATTAGCACCAGGAACTTCACTTCTACAGCCAGTTGGAGCCTTTGGCTGGGAGATGAGAGGTTAAGATCCTAAATGGATGGTTGAATCACTATGTGGCTACAGTTGATGGGATTGAGTTGAGGGCTAATGAGACTTGGGACCGCATGGGTAATATTGAGATTGAGGTTAGGGATCAGTCTCTCCACATTCAGGGCATGCAAGTCGAGCGTGTGCAACAATCCGAGTTGATGTGACATTCTCGCACGAATCCCACCACCATCCGTTGATGGCGCATCCAATTTCGATTTTCATCCACCACATCCGTACTCTGATTACGGGAGTATTTTGAGCCACTTTATCTTTATGTTATTGTGAATTTGTTCTGTTTGTTATGCACTCTTTCATATTGCACGGTGTTATTAATCACAACACTGAGGACAATGTTTGGCATAAGTTTGGGCGTGGCATTCGTCATATTTTACTGTAGAATTGCTTGATTGTGTGAAAAAAAAATTTTAATTTTGCAGTTTACAAATATAGGGTGTTTGACAACTATTTTTTGGAGAATAGAATTTTTGGAATAGTGGTTGATGGGAGAATGTGTGGTGGAAAAGTTATGAAAAGTTTTAGATTTATGTGTTATACTATTTTATTTGAAAAATGTGTGGTTGAAATGAAGAAAGAGAAAAAAAAATAAGAATGAGAATGAGATGAGAATGGGTGCCAAACAGGGGCTTAGTGACTTTCGATTTCTATCTGTTTGATTTCTAGCATTAGATTAAAGTTTTGTGTGCTTGTGTGGGTTTGATAACTTTGTCGGCTATAATGTTGAACAATAGAATATGTATGAATTTTAAATAATGATAATAGTGTTCAAGTAGATTAATCAAAGCTTGTTAGTGTGAAACTTGACATTTTCTATGTACAANAAAAAATAAGAATGAGAATGAGATGAGAATGGGTGCCAAACAGGGGCTTAGTGACTTTCGATTTCTATCTGTTTGATTTCTAGCATTAGATTAAAGTTTTGTGTGCTTGTGTGGGTTTGATAACTTTGTCGGCTATAATGTTGAACAATAGAATATGTATGAATTTTAAATAATGATAATAGTGTTCAAGTAGATTAATCAAAGCTTGTTAGTGTGAAACTTGACATTTTCTATGTACAATACTCATGTTTGACTTATTGAGTTGGTGATTTGGTTCTTTATTTAGAAAATAGTTGAACATAGGTTTGGAGATGGTTGAGTTGCTACAGGGGAACATTGACATGAGCAGGGATTCCACGCATGATACTATCTTCTATGGATTGTCTAAAACCACTGAGACGAGGACGAGGTGAAAGTTTTAAGTTAGACGTTAGTTTTAGAAACTGAAAGTCTAAAAGAAAAGGGGCATTGCACTAATATTTGAGTAAATAAAAACATCTTTTCGAACGTGTGAGGGAGGTTTAAAACCTGGTACCCTACGGTCATCTAACTTGGGTGTTATCGACCTAAAGCTCGTTAAAGGTTGAAACGATCAAAAAAAGAGGAGAATGTAGACTTGTTAAAATGAGAACTTGTAATAGTAAAACCTATTTAACCTATGAGAGGGTAAAGAATAGAATTGAAAACGTTCATCTAGGGATATACCCCTGGGAAAAATAGAATTGAGTGAAAAGCATAAGTTTGGGGGTGTGTATCTCTCGAGCGAGGTAAGGAACTATTCGACTACTATAGGTCAGGTGTTGAGATAATCATGATCTTAATATGTTAACATGAGTTTTCACATACACGCGTTAAGTTATGCATGTAACAGGTAGAGATTGATCTGATTTTGCACTGTTGAAGTTGTTCATTTTGTTAATTACTAAGTGTCAATCTTGAGACCTGGCAAGTTGTCAAATCATGTTTGTTCATGTAGAGTTAAGTTACCATTTTCTTTGAGGACAAACAATAGTTCAAGTTTTGGGGGAGTGGATATGTGCGTTTTACACACTTATTTCATGCCACAAGCACGGACAATTGTTGATAAATATGTTGAAATGCAACTTAATTCTATGAAATTGTGTTTTGCAAGATAATGTGATGAATGTGGCGGAAATTATGAGTAACAAAGTGAAAAAGAACTAAAAAATCGAAAGATGAGAATTGAACATGTGGAGATGGCTAGGTTGAATTGAGCTAGGAAATGAAATGTTGTTTGAAGGGGAAGCGGGAAAAGAGATCGAGAAAGGGAAAATAGAGTTTCAGGACCAAAATACAGAGTTGTGAAAGTTTGAAAGTACTGTACGGTCTCATAGGTCAGTCCAGAAAAACAAGAGGCCATTTTTGTTCTACTATGCAGTCACATAGTAGTACAATATAGGATTGCATAGTTGAATTTTAAGGCGAGAATTCTGGTTTCCTTATTCGAGTAAAATACTTATGGAAACAAGATTTTGGTAGCGTATTTAAATCCTAGAGCCGTCCAGAATATGGGGAGGAGATTCATAAGGGTTTTGAGAAGAGAATTAAGGCAAGAACATGGAGGGTAACACTACGAAGCGAAGATTAAACTCAAGAATCGAATTGGTAATGTCGTTCTTCATTTATTTTTCTAATTTTCTTCGTTCCAACAAACTAGGCTAGGTTAATTTTGTACTAGGGTTAGATGAACTATGTAATATGATTCTCAAATTTTACTTTTACATCTTTGACATTAATTTTGTTTCGCCATAATTATTGTATACGTAATTGTGTGAGTTTAGTGGTGTATTTCATGCATTCGAAAGAAGGGGAATATGTTCGACGTGGTATAAATCATCATAGGGTTCGATATGTGATAGAAATATACCGCTATGGCCTATGTGAATCTTTAAGTGCTCAGAAAAATATATGCATTCTTGTATATTCGCATCCGTCATAAAAATATAGTCGGATCACATTTTGGAATATGTTTAACTTTACTCGAGAGAGACCATTAAATAGTTTAGGAGCATTGATTCTTCAACATTTCAATAGTGTGTCAAGGTGTAGAACTAGGTTTAAAATAGATTATTACATAGAGATTTGTGATCCTAGTACATTCATCACATAGTAGAAAAACTTCAACTTGCATTCGATATAAATTTGTTAAAGCATTTATAATTGCATCCTCATCATCAATTTAGTTATAAATTCATCAAAAAAAGCACCCCCATTCTTATTATTTCGGTTCACAGTAATTAGAATTAGAACTAATCAATCATTATCGATACTCGAACTTAAAAAGTCCACTTTATTACCTATTAACGAACTGTACACTTACGGTGGTTTTTTATTCAAAATATATTTTCGTGAACAAGTCCCATGTGCGCGTATATATCTCTTCTCTCTGTCACCCCATTCCTTTTTGTCCATTAGAAGTCTAATTAGTATTTCTTTTTTATTTTCTTCCATTTCAGCCGACAATTGGAGTCAAAATCATTATATAATTCCATTCCAAAAGCAAGTCCATGAGGCCCATTTAATTTTGTTAATTTCAATTCTAATTCCAATAGTCAATGTTTCAATTTGACTCCAATTCACACTCTTCCTGCCAATTAGGAGTCAAAGTAGATAATAAATTCTTTTCAATTTCCAAAGTGTAGAGTTTGATCCAAAACTTTGCATCAAAATCTAATTAATTCTTCTTCCTTTTCCAATTGCTTCAAAGTAAGTCCATAACAAAAAACAAAAGAAAATTAACTCAAGTTAAGTAGAAATTAATAATTTGACGACTATAAAAGCTTAATAATATGGTCCGAATAAGTGCACATCTCACTACGCATAAAACTTTCAGAGGCAGCGAGAACAACCCCTACTCCAGCACTTACAATCCGGAGTGGAGGAATCGTCCAAATTTCTTGAGGGCTGACAATCAAGGACGGGGACAAGGAGGAAATTATCATAATAGACCACCAGGTTTCCACCAGTAGGAACATAGCAACAACCTCAGGATAAGAAGCCTTCATGACAAGATTTGCTCTCTCTGTACATCACGAAGACAGAATAACTTTTAGAACTAGCAGACGTCTATTAAGAATTTGGAGCAGCATGTGGGATAAATAGCAGCTGCATAATCAAAAATAACTCAGGGGACTTTTCCTAACAACACAAAGGCAAATCCAAAGGAACACTATCACTACACGTAGTGGAGTTCAGTTATTAGAAATACACGTGAAATGGCCAGCTATCTCTATTGAGAAGGTACCTACCATGGGTGAAGAGCATGTGGACTAGTCCGACAAAAACACAAAAGAAAATCAAGTCGAGTTTGTAGATAGTCCATGGGTTAAGGCAACTGCTCCTGTCAAAGCTTATGTACTCCAATTCAATTCTCGTAGAGATTGTAGAGTTCACGAAGTTTTTGGATGTATTCAAGAAGTTGCATATCCACATACTATTTATAAAAACCTTAAGTCAGATGCCCAACTATGCTAAGTTCATGAAATACATACTGTCGAATAAGAAGAAGCTCAATAAAATGGTCATGCCGATAGAAGAGTGTAGTGAGACACTCCAACATAAGTCACCATTGAAATTAAAAGATCCAATGAGTTTTACTGTTCCTTGCAATATTGGTAACAAATATATAGATAAAATATTATGTGATTTAGGAACAAGTATTAATTTAATGTCTTTATCTATTTTCAGAAAATTAAGGTTGAGAGAGACAAAATCCACTACAATTTCATTGCAGTTGACCGACAAGTCGATCAAACACCCTAGAGGCATTGTCAAAGATATTTTAGTGAAGGAGTCAAGTTCATATTCCTAGTGGACTTTATTATCCTTGATATGGAAGAAGGTAAGGACGTACATCTAATATTGGGTTGTCCATTTTTGGCTACGACAAAGCTTTGATAAATGTGCAGAAGGGTTGTTGATTTTGAGTCAAGATGAAGATGAACTAAAAATCAGCATCTTCAAGGCATTCAAATTGTGGAATGAGTCTTACTCTTGCATGCGATTGATGTAATTAATGTAGTAATGATAGACGCATTGAGATTTAATAACCCTCAATAACCACTTGAGGCTTGTTTGGTGCACTCTCTGGACTTGCCATTTGACAAAGAAAGAGCAAAAAATGTGCTAGATACATGACAGTATTACCATCATTTTTCAAGCAACCACGATTGGAGCTTGTTAAACGTCCCACAAAACCTTTATCATCTATTCAACAAACTCCAATACTTGAGCTCAAACAGTTGCCTACTCACCTATGATATGCTTATTTAGGGGGACAAGATCACTTTCAGTTTTTATCTTGAACTCTTTTACAAAAGAAGAAGATCAGCTATTGAGGGTACTTCAGGATAACAGGTTAACAATTGGGTAGACTAGCTCTGACATAAATGGGATTAGCCATTCACTTTGTAAGCATAAGTTTCTAATATAAGAGAATTACAAGCCTTCAGTAGAGCTTCAACACAGAATAAGTCAGACTGTGCAGGAGGTGTTAAGAAAGGAAGTTTTAGATACAAGAATCATATATTATATATCTGACAATCTTTGGGTTGGTCCAGTACAAGTGGTACCTAAAAAATAAGGAATCATGGTGATTCCAAATAAAAATAACGAGCTCATCCCTACGCACACAGTCACGGGTTGGAGAATTTGCATTGACCACCACAAACTCAACAATCCCACTAGGAATGGCCATTTTTCCCTTCATTTCATTGATTAGATGTTGAAGAGGCTCGCATAGCATGTATACTACTATTTTCTGGAAAGATATTCGGGGTACAATTAGATTCTTATAGCACCATATGGTCTAGAGAAAACAACCTTCACTTATCTCCATGTCACATTTGTTCACGACGGATGCCCTTGGTTTATGTAACGTCCCAGCCACATTTCAGCATTGTATGATGTCCATCTTTTTGGACATTCTAGGGCATATTATTGATGTATTTATGGATGATTTTTCAATTTTTTGGACATCATTCAAGGAATGCTTAGATCACTTGGGGCTGGTATTGCAATGTTATGAGGATACCAACTTTGTACTTAATTGAGAGAAGTGTCACTTCATAGTTCAGGAAGGAATTGTGTTGGGACATTTGATATCAGCTAGAGATATTGAGGTTGACAGAGCAAAGATACAAGTTATTTAAAAAGTTATTTCCACTAGTTTTAGTAAAGGAAATTAGAAGCTTCTTGAGAGATGCTGGATTCTACCATCGCTTTATCAAAGATTTCTCAAAAATCACGAAGCCCCTATGCCACTTGTCAGAAAAATGGGCTCATTTTCACTTTTTTTAAGAGTGTTTGACTGGTTTCAACGCTGTAAAAGAAAATTTGGTTCCAGTTCTAGTATTGGTTGCTTCTGATTGGGATTTGTCATTTGAGTTGACATGTGATGCAGTGACTACACGGTCAAGACAATTATAAGTCAGTGCAATGACAAGATTACACAGGTAATTCACTACGGTAACAAGACTCTAGTTGAGGCTCAGTTGAATTATGCTACTACAGAGAAGGAACTTTTGGTAGTGATGTTCGCTTTTGATAAATTTAGGATGCATTTGATTGGGTTAAATATAATTTTGTACACAGATCACTTAGCATTGAAATATTTGTTGGGCAAGAAGGATTCGAAATCGAGATTTATTCATTGGATACTTCTTTTCCAAGAGTTTGATTGAGGAATCCAAAAAAAAAAAAATAAAGAGTGGGAGTGTGGTTGCAGATCACCTATCTTGCTTTGAATCTCAAGAATCAGACCCTACGATGAGGTTAAAGAAGCATTATACAATGAGATGCTTTTTCAAATTGGGGCAACGCCATGGTATGCAAATTATATAAACTATTTAGTTAGTTCCGTCATTTCGCCAAAGTACTAGAGTCATTAGAGAAAGATATTTTTCAATGATCTTAAGCATTATTTTTGGGATGACCCGTTTCTCCATAGGTGGGGTTTAGATCAAATAATTCGTTGTTGCGTGCCAGAAGAAAAGCAAAATCATTTATTGGAGCATTGCACCCTTCCCCATATGCAGCAACGACATTGCATGCTCATTTGGCCATTGATAACAGTTGTTGGCCATTTCCTCTAGAAGTTCATAAGCCTCATCAACCGATTTGCTCATTAGAGAACCACCAGCAGTGCTGACAATAATAACTCTTGTTTGACCATTCAATCCGTT
>CAIGRK010204596.1:0-14420 GCA_903798315.1 Fraxinus greggii
AAAATTTTGTTCATTATATTGTCTGAATAACATGCTCTCCTGTCGCAGTTTCTTAGTTTTTATATCCAAAACTATTCCGCAAAAAGCCTCCCAATAACAGGAAAATGTCTCGTTGCTCCATTAATTAAAAATGCATAAATTCAAGCATGGCGCGATTGAGCTCGTCATGTTCATCCTAGACAGAACCACCAAAGGTCCCATTTAAAAAAAGGATAGACGATTGTGTGCAACATTAAACTAGTTTGAAATCAAACCTACCGAATACCCTTAGGCAAAGCAAGCAAAACTGTAGCATAAATCTGATTAGATGCGCATTACGTAATCTTAAAATTGCCTGAAAGGGGCTACTCAAATTAATGCTAAGTCAAAATCTAGTACAACAGTCTGCTTGTGCATAAAGCAATCGCGTTCATGAATCGTTGGTGTTTCTTGCAAATGAATCTAAAATTTTCTTCTCATTTAAGGTGTCAATCTCACTATTCTTTCTTGCTCGACTTTACAGCATCAGCTTCTTCAGAGCTAGTAGTTTTAGACTCGTCAAACTCCAACAACTGCATAGAACAATAAAAGTCAGTAACAAATTAACCAACACGTTATACATCTACCAAGCTACCAATAAAGATTCGCTCCTTGAGAGCTCAAAATGTATAGGGTATTTTTGAAGTGCTCGTTTAAATTTTAAAATTGTTTGTCATCCTTTAAAATTTTAAATTGTTTGCTACAGTATCATTCTCCACCACACATTCACGAAATAAAATATTCTACACACAAACCAATAAAGTTTCCTTATTTTTTAACCACGCATTCTCTATCAATTTACTATTCTATAATACATTACAAGAAATTAATGGCTCTCAAACAGGGCCTAAAACTTTGCTAAAATTTTATAACTTTTAAGCATTTCATAGAATCCACCACTTTTCAATCACATTTTATCAAGAGTGGAGGGAGCCACAGGTAATATGGAATTGGTATGGCAAAACAACTGTGAGACTGGGATGGAGGGAGCCGCAGGTAATGCCTCAAGGACCAAACACTGAACAGTTTGTGTGTGAAATTCCCAACTGCATCTAGATTATCACATTCACAATCATTTCGAAGATTGTAGAAATGCATCAATATATACAACACACACACACAAAATCCTTCTTTTTTGGGGAAGATTATCATATTCAGTTGAAAACAAGCTCCATGCTGACAATTCAGTTTACCCATAGAAATTTTGGAAGAGAAGTTATTCATTGTCTATGGTGGGATTTGGTCTTAACGGAAGAGCGTAAATCCATAAGAAAAGGTTTGCTGGGGAGGGGCACACCAGTGTAAAAAAATTGGCCATAGATGATGGATTTTATTTTAATGGATTTTATTTTAAGTAGAGAAATATTGTCCGTTTAAATTTGGAACTGCTAGAAGAAGTTTGCAGAGGATTATTATGATTGGAGATATATACGGCTCGTAACGCATATGTCAGCTTAGGGTCATTTCAAATGCCAGGATGGGAATGGGAATTTTGAACCGGGAAAGTGATAATTTAACAGTCACGTGAAGTCACAGGACAAACAGGCTTCACTACATTCTTATGCTGGCAAGGGGGATATTACATTTTGCCATGATTTTCTCACTCGTTGAAAAAATGATAGAACTCAGTTCGAAGATAACAAATAAGAAAATTAGCCACACTGAAAAGTTATGCTTGCAATCAGAGTTCTAAAGCCCTGCCTAGGCTCAGAGAAAACGTCCTACCTCAAGCCTAGGTGGGAAATTTGACAGTCAACTCTGAGTTGACCGATTAAAGCGCATCTAGGCGGAAAAAGAGGTGCGCCTTTATTTTGCAAGAGGTATTTTCTTGTTTTGAAGTCCAACTCTAAAACATTAGAAGGAAATAAGTCCAGACAAAAACCCACCCTAGCCCAAACCCAGTCTATGAACATAGCTTTGTCTTCCTAAGAACAGAGCATTATTGACTTCGAATATTTGTGATTTTGGGAATTATGTTTTTGTTTGAAACTTGAAAAATATGTACGAAGTTCCTATAAATTTTCAAGGTATGCTTTATTTGATTTATTTATTGGTCAACAATAATTAAAATAATATTAAAACATGAAAATGCCTTATTGCAGTAAGCTCGTAATGTTTGAGCTTGACCTCCATGCTTTATGCCTTTTACAACCTTGTTTGCAATGCGAATAGAAGATCAATATTACATTAAAATCAAAAGAATGAAGACTTACAGGTTTGACTTCTCCATTACATATGCAATGCGCAGCCAAAAATCCAATAACAGCTGGTACAATGTACAACAATGCAGGCTGGAAGAAAAACATAAGCATATTCTATGAAGAGAAATCAAAATATCGGAGATATAAAGATAACTTGAGGAGATAATTTATTCAACTTAATCTTGGAAAAATAAATAAAATTGTAAGAACACGTTCTAGATACTCACCTGTGCAGCTTGAAACCAGTTCATGACAACAATTGTGAGAACCAAACCAACTGCGTATCCTAGAAAAGCACTCTTGAAGTATTGACTTTCTTTCCCTCTGGAAACATCAAATCGTAGTGCCAGTGCCACAAAGATGCCTGAAAATTCCAAGTAAACCTCGAAATTTTATTCATGCAGACATGACTGTATATGAGGATTATGCATCTATCGTGAAAACCTAACTCGACCGGAAAGAAAATTCATGGACCCCATATCCAACGAGTATAAAATAGAGATGAACATAATACAAAATGTAAATTAAAGAAGGATTAAAGACAACGTTGGTTATTGAACTTTAGCAAAATTTCATGTTGGTCACTACCAAATTTGAACATTTATTACAATTTGTTCATTCCATCCATGCCTCTGTTCGTTTGACTAACATAAAAGCTAACATGACAGCCTAGTTAGCAAATAACTAAACTCAGTAACCAATTTGATCGACGTGGAATTTTGCTATAAGTTTAGTGTCCACCTGTGTATTTAATCCATTAAAAGAAGGATGAATAACAATCTCAGCCCAAATTCACATTGTCCGCACACATATGACATGCATCCACAGCAGGTGGAAAATAGACTTCCGACTAAACCAAAAATTAATTTTCACAATTTTAGTTAAAGCATACCAGGAATCACTATATCTCCAAGACCAAGCATTGAAAACGGACGGGCAGAATCTAATGTAGGAAACAATAGCTGCAAACATAATTATAGAAGGACGTTAGGTACATCAAGCAAGAGATATTCAATCTACGCTATGCTATGTAGACATACTAATCAACTAGAGGTACTAACCTTTATAGGAGCATCAAAAGATTTAGCCACGCTGACCATTACAGGAGTGAAAAAGACCCAGAATATGTCATATATGAAAAGCCCAGCCTGCAAATTGTAAAAATTATGCATTGGATAAAGGATAACCAGATGTTGCTTGAACTACCATGAAACGTGAAATCCAAAAGTAAAAAGGTACATGTCTTGTATATCCACATTCGCACGAACCCATCTATGCCTACTAATATCAAAAGGGCCATCGGTTTATTCTTTCCTCCTATCCAAAAAACAACATTAAGCTAGTGACATATGCAACTTCACGTTTTTGATAAACTTCCCATACGGTTCACTTATCAGAGGCATCCAAGAAAGGGGTGTAATGGGAATTGGAGGGAATATTAGTTGTTAGATCTGATGAGCAAAGAAGTAGTTATGATGACGTCATGGTAGTTAGGAGTAAATAAACAGTGGATAGCAGTGTCTAGAAGGGTATTCAGCAAGTGGAAAAGTCCGAACCATTAAGAGAGGGGCAGCTCTCGAAACCTGTCTTACTTGTTGCTCTTTCATTCCAATTTGTTTCAGTCATTTTACGCTCAGTCAAATAATTTCCTTATTCATACCATGTGTATTAAAATTTAGCAGCATTAGTAGATTTAATTGCATCTCTGAGGGTCATTAAATTCATTGTGTACGAGCAGATCCCATCAAAAGGGCCATCGGTTTATTCTTTCCTCCTATCCAAAAAACAAAATTAAGCTAGTGATATATGCAACTTCACCTTTCACCCAACCAGTGCACACCCCCCGAAGAAACCGGAAGAAACTCAGCCAAAAACATTTTTATCCAAGTAAAATAGAAACAAAAGAACTTTAGTAGGGAGAAATATACAGGGAAAAACCAGAAAAAGTCGAAGGGTGTGATCGTTAAAAGGAACCGTAAGCCCTATTATTATATCTGGCAGCCACTTCACAGTTTATGATGCTCAAGTTTGCAACAAAATGCCTCCAGAAATAGAATAGTACTTCCAAAAAGGACTATGTGCTATTGAGTAAGTGTCTAGCTCAGCATTCCTTTCTTACCAAGAGGATGGCTCCAGTCTTAAATGAGCCAAGTGAAAGCATTTCAATTCCCTGCAATTAAAATAAATAAATAAATAAATAATCATGTAATTGAGCGTTGAATGAGTACTTTGTCCCAAACCATCGAAATTAAAGTAAAATAAAATAATTCAGTTATTATGCATACAATTTAAGTCCTTTTGGTATTGCATTTAAGTGCTTATAAGTAGTGAATCCTTCAAAATGTGTGAATAATAAGTGGATAGTAATGTGTCATTAGATAAAAAGTATGTTTTGACCAGTTTAAAGAAAAAAAAAGTTAAGCAATGCCAAACCTACCCTAAATTCTACAGGCAAACACCAAAGTTTACTGTATTGAAAATGAAATTCATTAATATATTTTAGGCAAGCATTTTTACATTTAACATGTACGAAAAATATTTAAAGCCAGCACCTACCGCTATAAGCAGCATTTACACCATGAAAGCATTACATGGTGAAAGTTTTGTGTGTTTGTATAACAAGCATACTGGAGGAACAAAGGTAAGTGTTATAATTGGTATCAAAATCAAACCTGAATGCAGAAAGCAAGGCCCAAAATGTTGTTAGCCAACCAATGCTTCTTTGAAGCATACCATGCACAAAAGAAGGTTCCAGGAATTGCTGCAACAATCTGTGATCTTGTAAACTCAACCTCCAAAGCTGTGCAACAAATGTGTAGATAAAAATATCATTGTGCACAAAAGGATCCAATTACAAGAGGATGGACGCCAGAAAACAAGGGAGAGGAAGGGGGATTCAGAGGGCGAATAACCTGTGACTAACAGAATTATTCATTGTATCTTGTACATTAAAACTTATAGCAGGTAAAGATACAAACTACACTGAAGCAGGAAAATCATTATGTTATCCCTTAGAAATATAAGCATTACAAATAAGCCCAATACAATTTCTCGAAAAGGCATGGATAACAATAATTATCAAAGAAGAAAATCATTGTACTTTCTTGCCTGAAAAGAAAATATTTTACTAGAATTTTCACGTGACAAGAGAATGAGCCTCAGTTTTTACTCATAAGTAAATGAATACGTCAAAGAGCAACATGTAGTCGCAATGCTTGAATTGAAAAGAAACAGATACGTAGAAGTAGTGAGTACGTACATCGAAAATACGGAAACTTCCAGTGTATAACATTATCATTCCAATGTTTTGGCAAGAAACGTTTAATTGCGGGTAAAAATGTTGCCCTACAAAAAGTAAATGAAAGGAGTAAGATTGATTCTAACGCATCTTATTTCTCCGATAGAGTAATGAAAAGTTATTCAAAGTAAAGTTAGCATAATAGAATAGCCGATGTGGGAAGTACTTACGAGAGAGCGACTATCCCGAGTACAATAAAGTAGCACGTTAATACTGCATTAACCAAGTCTTTTGACAGAAATTTAAACAGCAAGAACAATGACAACAGTACTGCACTCCCAACCAAGGGGAACCGCATGGCATGATCATTGGACATGGTCTCCTGAAAGATTCAATTGAGCAATGTAAGGAAATGTCAAGATAAAATTCATGAAGAATAACAATGAATCTGCTGGAAACACATTGCCATGTTCCACTTACTGAAGGTGGAGTTGGCTTCACAGAACGGAAGCAACCCACATATACTGCTAGGCATGCTGTCAAAACAACATTCAAGTTTGGGTCTACCTTCACAATCAAAGGGGCAAAAGTCAAACCTGCAACCATGATAAACAACACATGACTAAGACAGAGACCATAAAGAAAATATAAGTTATATCCCACATCAATGGCATTTTACACTCATCCGATTGTATAAATTATTTAACTTTCAAATTAAGAATGAATGGCATTCAACTATACACACAAAAGATTCTATACAGTATATAGCTATATCCACAGGCAATACTCATTTATAAATTATATTTGAAATACTAATACAACATTGGTGTGTACAGTGTGTTTTATGTTCTGTTTCCACAGGTGCTAACTTCTAAGATTACTACACACTTGAGCATATGTTATAAGAAAAATCAAGTATCCATGAACTGATATTTCAATATGATAATACACATTGTAGCATTTACACACCCCATGCAGTAGTAGCTATGAGAAATGTATATCAAGCAAAAGGAAAAGCACCAAGTAAAAAAGAGAAATAAAACTAAATTGTTGTGAAATACACTGGGTGGGAGGAACAGTGATTTGAATTTATTTAACACACGAAATTCGTAGCCTAAATATACAGAAAAAGAAAAAACAAACAACAACAGATTCTTATAGGCATTAAATCAAATGGAAACAACAATAGTATTGATGAGCATGTTTTTGTGTGTCCATACCTGCCAAGGCAAGATTAGCCAGACGCTCATGATTCTTCATTATAAAGAATTATCTAAAGTTTAACCCTTCGGTCCACTTCAAAGAAACACTGTCATACATTCCAAAGGAAAAATATAAGAACCAATTACACGCAATCCTATCAAGTCCTTTACACCAAAGCAAAGGAGAAAACAAGTAATCAAACTGTAATTTTCCAGATTCTCGTATAATAAGAAAAAAAAAATAACATGATATGCAGCAAGACTGATTAATTAACCATCAAAAATTGCAATACATCATGCACAAATAGAACATAATTCTTGTCAGAGAAAAAATTATGCTTTATCCGTACAGAAGCAATATGTCAAGTTTTCGAGATTTCTGCAATGTACGAGTCAGGATCAAATAACAAAATCAAAGACCCGTGCATCAGAATTTTCCGAATTTATCAAATACCCATTCGTTGTATTTGTTGATTGTCAAAACCCATATAACTGAAAAACCTATAATCAACATAATCAAAGACCCTTTTCCTTGTTCTTCCCACAAAATCCAAAAAAAAAAAAAAATGATTCTGCGCGTAATAACATGTGGAAGGAAGAGGAACCTTGAGGCTTATCTTTCTCTGTCCCTGGACTAATCTTCACTTAATACACGCAGATCGGAGACAGCTTCAGTGTTGAGATGGCTTTAGGATATGTTGGGTAAGGAGATTTTACTACGGTGGACAGACACGTCCCGGTTAGTCGACTTGACCAATAAGAAAGTGACACGTCATACTGAAGAAATTAATTACTACTAATTAAAATTTAGCATTGAAGATTGACGTCTAAAATAATTAAAATTTTCTACAGACTAAAACTAAAAATAATCAAATTATTTATTTTGAATTAATAATTTGTTCAATTTAGAATTAAAAAGTCATTTAATTTTTTTTGTCCTAACATTTATAATGTGCGCTCTAGTCGTTAAATATTTTTTGCCTAAACTCTAGTGTCACTAAACTTGTTAACATGTTTCAATTAAGTCATTCTTGACGTTTTTATTAACATGTTTCGTGGTTTTAACAGTTTTGTTGACATGAAGTTTACCAATGTGAAAACAAGTGTGTTCGGTAGAGATTAAAATAGAATTAAAATTGAAAAACTCGTCGTTATTATTAACTTTTATTAGTCGAGTGAGACCCAATAACGGCTATATTTTCAATTTTAATTGGCTTTTAATTCCTACCGAACACGCCTTAAATGTGTTAAAGCAGTTTGACTAAGAGCGTGGTTCCTCCTCCTCCTCACAGATGAATATGAAGATGGAACAAATGATTATTTCAGATATACACGAAGGTATTGAGAGTGATTTTCAAATCTCGCTGAACAAAATGTAATACATCAAGATAGAAACATTTTTTTAAGTTATGCTTGTTCGTGAAGTAGGAACGTGTCCATTCGTTCTTGGGTAGCTTCTTTCAAAAGGACTTTTACTTTCCCGATAAATGTCTTAAAAGAAGATATTATTTATTAGAACTGAGGTTTATTAGTTTTAAATAAGTACATAACTCAAAAAAAACAAAAAATTTCTTACCTATCCAATTTTTAATGAATGAAGAAAACCATTTGTTTCGATGCTATGAACTTGTTAAAATATTTCAATCGAAACACTTCTAATAGTTTTATTGTGTTTCATGGTTTTATTGACATGAAATTGATGAGTTCATGGTCTATTCTAGCTATAGATGGCATAGGTTGTTGCGTAGGGTCTATATGTCAAAGACTTTCTTTGTCTCAAAATCGGCCTTGTACGAGCTAACACGAAAAATAAGTTAAGTGCTCATATGAGTGGTACGAAATCAAAATGGTGTGCGAAAGTATTTTCTTTTAAACTTGTTAATATCATTTTATCTAAGGTTGTGGACTGCACAAGTTACATCATTGATGCTTTAGTATATAATAAAAGGGGAATATTAGTAAATGGTTACTACAACATATCCTTTAGAAAATGATCATTTATTTTGTGAAAAAGAGCAAAATGATACTTTTAAATGAAACAATAGATAATGCTCTTAATATTCAAATTTCTATAAAACCTAACCATAACTCGGAGATATCTTGAAAGCTTTTAAGGCAAGATTCATTTTGCGAAATAGTTAGTTGTACGATAGAGTTCTAACTGTTTAAAAGACAGTTCGACTAATCACGACAATTTCAATTATTTTGCGTAGAAAATTTTGACTAATCAATGCTAGGCTATTGAAAATGTATTGATTAGTATAACGGTCTTCCAAAGTATTTAGAAATGTCTTCCATCTTTTAAGATAGTTATAACTATCTATTATAATATTTAGGACTGTCCAACATACTAGCAACAATTGTCTCACGAAATGAATTCTTTTAAAAGTTTCCAAAATTTGTCTCGAGAATTGTGTATTCGAATAATGTTTTATTTGAGTCCCAATTTTTGAGAAAAAGAATTTTGTAATAGTGATTTTTTGGGGAATATATGACTAAAAAATAAATTTTTAACTTTTCATGTAAAATTATTTTTTCGAAACAATATTGAATTGGAAATGAATTTGGACTTTTTATGAAATGGGCTATATTCTCTTAAAATTTTCAAAATTTGCCCAAATAGCATATACAAATTTTGTTAAAAAAAAAAATGTAAAATTGATTTGACCAAATATTTGGAAAGTTCAGCAAAACCCCTTTATCTACCCTTACTGTATGCACCAGTCTCAAACGCCAACGTCCAGCGTGCAATGTCGAGTAGACGGGCACTTCTCCACCCCAAGAAACTCCTTGGAGCAGCACATACCAATTCAATTCACACCCTGAAACACTATTCAGATTATGCCCAAACTCTTACTCCAGATTCTTTTTTGCTCGAAAAGATTTTGTGGGCTTTAAAGAAAGGTCAGTCCATTGACGTCCATTTATTCTATCAGCTAAACCCATCAATATTTACGGAAGTTCTTTATAAATGTCGGAATAATTTGCAAATGGGTCAGAGGTTTATCGATTTTATTGCGTTAAATTACCCGAATTTCCAGCATTCTTCGCGGTCTTTGAGCGCCGCGGTACATGTATTAGTTAGGAGTAAAAGAACATCCGATGCCCAGGCTTTGATTCTCATGATGGTTAGGAGGAGCGGAGCTTCGAGAACCGAGATTGTGGATTCATTAGTGGAGAGTTATGGGAAGTGTGGGTCAAGTTTATATGTTTTTGATTTGTTTATCAGGACTTATGTGCAAGCTAGGAAGTTAAGAGATGCTGTGGAGGCCTTGCGCGCGCTAAAATATAGGAATATTTGTGTTTCCGTAAATGCGTGTAATAGTATTCTTGGAGGACTTGTTAAAATTGGGTGGGTCGATTTGGCAAGAGAAGTGTACATGGAGATGGTACATATTAGGAAAGATTTGAATGTATATACGCTTAATATAATGGTAAATGTGTTTTGTAAAGATGGGAAAATTGAGAAAGCAATTGACTTTTTATCAGAAATGGAAGAAAGAGGGATTTTTGCAGATATAGTGACATACAATACTTTGATTAGTACATACTGTCATGAAGGTCGCATGGAAGAAGGTTTTGAGGTGATGAAATTGATGGCAGATAAGGGTCTGAAACCCGGTCTTCTGACTTACAATCCTGTTGTCAATGGTTTGTGTAAGAAGGGACAGTATGGTAGAGCTAAAGAAGTTTTAATTGAGATGGTACGGATTGGGTTGAATCCTGACACTGCCACTTATAACTCGTTGCTATACGAGTGTTGTAGGAAGGATGATGTGGTGGAAGCCGAGGGTACTTTTAATGAGATGCTGCATATGGATGCTGTCCCAGATTTGGTTAGCTATAGCTCGCTTATTGGGTTGTTTTCAAGAATAGGGAATCTTGATAGGGCAATGGCTTATTTTAAGGATATGAAGTCGAATGGTCTGATACCTGACAATATTGTTTATACTATTCTTATTGGTGGCTTTTGTAGAATTGGTGCTATACCAGCTGCTATGAAGATACGTGATGAAATGATGGAGAACGGTTGCCTCATGGATGTGGTGACCTACAATACTATTTTGAATGGCTTGTGCAAAGAAAAGATGCTTTCTGAGGCAGATGTACTTTTCAATGAGATGGTGGAAAGGGGTGTATTTCCTGACTTCTGCACTTATACAACTCTAATAAATGGATATTGCAAGGTCGGGAACATGAGTAAAGCATTAGGTTTGTTCAGATCTATGTTTCAGAGAAATCTCAAGCCTGATGTGGTTACATACAATACCTTGATTGATGGATTTTGTAAATCAGGTGAAATGGAAAGGGCCATAGAAATGAGGGATAATATGATCTTGAAAACGATATATCCTAACTGTATTACATACAGTGCTCTAATAAATGGATTCTGTAGTAATGGTCTTTTATCTGATGCATTTAGGATGTGGAATGAGATGGTCGATAAAGGAATTCAGCCCACTCTCGTGACTTGTAACTCTCTTATAAAAGGCTATTGCAGGAACGGTGATTCCAGAAAGGCGACTGAGTTTCTGAAGAAGATGAAGTCCAAAGGAGTTCTTCCTGATTCTATTACTTATAACACTCTTATACATGGATTTGTAAAAGAGGAGAACGTGGAAAAAGCTTATGATTTGATAAATCGAATGGAAAATGAAGGTTTATTACCTGATGTAATTACATATAATGTTGTTCTTGATGGGTTCTGTAGGCTAGGTCAGATGCAAGGAGCCAATATGATATACAAGAAGATGACTGAGAAGGGCATAAGTCCTGATAGATCTACGTACACATCATTAATAAATGGTCATGTCTCACAGGAAAACATGACGGAAGCTTTTAAGATCCACGATGAAATGCTGCAAAGGGGTTTTGTGCCCGATGATAAATTTTAGCTGGCCAGTTTGAGCTGCTATGCCTTNTGTTGTTCTTGATGGGTTCTGTAGGCTAGGTCAGATGCAAGGAGCCAATATGATATACAAGAAGATGACTGAGAAGGGCATAAGTCCTGATAGATCTACGTACACATCATTAATAAATGGTCATGTCTCACAGGAAAACATGACGGAAGCTTTTAAGATCCACGATGAAATGCTGCAAAGGGGTTTTGTGCCTGATGATAAATTTTAGCTGGCCAGTTTGAGCTGCTATGCCTTCTGGAAATGGAAAGATTCTGGTTCCTAGAACCTGCAAACTCACATTGTTAATCAACAAGCTAATGCTGATCTATGATGAAGGTTGGGACCTATGTTATATGCTCTTTCGTGTTCAAATCATAGTTGAATAATCAAGATTTTTTGAGAAAGCTTGCATTTCCTAGAGTTTGTCAACTGTGGTAGCTTGTATGCTCCCAGTTCGCTATTTCAGATGTTTTCTTTTATTTTTCACCTCCCTCGCAGTAAGATTAAAAAATAATAAATGAATAAGCAATATAAATAATGAACTTTGCAATGTGCCTCAGGGATCTTTGACACATAGATAATTGAGCTGGATGAGCAGAAAACAGTACCCTTGATTAGCCTCTCCCAACATCCAGTTTCAGGTTCAACAAGGGAAACTTGGCAATATGCTGTGTCATGTTTACTGTATGACTGCTTGTATTCTCACCTCATTCATGTTTTATTTCTGTTTGTTTTTATTTTCCAACTTCCAACTGGTGATGCACGATTTTTCATCTACTTGATAGTCTTTGATGTGATTTTTCAGAATAAACAAGCGGCGATTACTGAAAGCTAGGTAGATTTGAGAATAAGGTAATGGTTGGAAAACCATCTATGCTGACGGTTCATGTTGTAGTAAATTTACAATGTACCTTGTGTTGGAACTTCTTAGACACAAGATATACTTTGATAACTTGGGCTTGGATCCTCCAAACAGTCAAATATACACAATAATAATCAGTAAGACTCGATGCCCCTCTATATGAGAGGTTCTCTCGTTATGTAGAACCAAAATCATAACTAAATATGGTAAAAATAATATATCTAGATATGGTACAATTATAATGATAATATAATCTTAATCTTCGACGATCTCTGTAATCTTATTCAATCTCATTGACATCCCCCTTAAATTGATGCTTTTGATGCTGATAAAAGCATCAATTTGCAATCATGAACTGGCGATAGTGACAATATTTGTGCCCACGAAGTAGAAATTCAAATCAAAGCAATCATCTACGAAAATTAGTGAGACGAGAGATCAAGAACAACAAATAGTGCAGTAAAATCCGGAATTAACACCACAACCACCAAGGCTCTGTCAAATATACACAATAATAACAATAAGACTCGATGCCCCTCTATGCGAGAGATTCCCCCATTATATAGATCCAAAATCATAACTAAATATGGTAAAAACAATCTATCTATATATGGTACAATTTCAATGATAATATAATCGTAATCTTCGACGATCTTCGTAATCTTATTCAATATTTTCGTAATCTTATTCAATCTCATTGACATCCCCCCTCAAATTGCAATCATGAACTGGTGATAGTGACAATATTTGCGTCCACAATGTAGAAATCCAAATCAGAACAATCGTCTGTGAAAATTAGTGATGACGAGAGACCAAGAACAAACACTCCAAAGATATTCCAGAGAACTCACACTCCTCAAAGAAGAATTTCCAAAAGAAATTCACAAAGTGTGCCGACTCACACAGTGAGTTCTATCTGTCGGGAGAACTTAGTCGAACACATAATTTGGGTTCCGACAAAAATTCTAACGCCAAAACACTGGCCAAAACTCCAGATACTGCAGGTGGAAGAAATCCCACAATACACCCTACATAAAAAAATCAAAGATGATCCTCTTCCGAGAAACCAAAACTCTAGCTCATCACCTGAGCAACCAAAACTCATTGATCTACACTCCCGCGTCTCTCTCCTTTGCATTCTCATGCTCACCATTATTCTGCCACTATACTCAAGAAGCACCATAGAAAGGGGAAAAAAATCAAAGCCCAATCCAGAAAAAATGTTAATATCTCTGCCCAAACTTTATCGGCCCACAAAAAATATCAGATTACGAGCCCAAACAAGCTTCAACCCAAAATCAGGCCACTCAATACCCCACTAACGATTCCACACAAAACTGACTCAAATCAACTCACTTATTCAGATGTCCATTAACACCATATAACCCAAGCCCATTA
This sequence comes from Fraxinus greggii, assembly GCA_903798315.1. Classification (NCBI taxonomy): domain Eukaryota; kingdom Viridiplantae; phylum Streptophyta; class Magnoliopsida; order Lamiales; family Oleaceae; genus Fraxinus; species Fraxinus greggii. The sequence goes on from CAIGRK010204596.1 coordinate 13,821, forward strand.
CACATTATTTTCGGCCTAATACCAAAAAATCACACCTCACCTTCAACATAAGCTGACCCATTAACCCAGTCCAACCCATAACCTATTAACTCAGCCCACCATCATTGACCCATTAACACACCACAACACCCGTCGACTCGCCAATAAATCCAGTCGACCAGACCAGGCACGGCAACTCCAAGTCACCGAAGCGCAACCACCCCGCCACGTTCTACCGCTGCCCTGTCGATTTCTCCACCACTGCCTGCTGCACCGATTGACCAACTCACTGCAACCCACCATACTTTGTCCTACTTTAGCTGTAAATTTTGCGGGGAACTTCAAATTGGGTGGAAACACTGAAATTCTCGATGGATTTGAGATGTGAAATTCGGGTTTGAGATCTGATAACCCTAGAGAGGATATAGAATTCAGCTCTAGGGTTCTTGTGAAAGGATTTTTGGGGAGAAAATTAACAAGGGTTTAAGGATTTACTGTTACAGTGATAAAGACCTAGCGAGAAATTGAAAATCGAAATGCGGATTGAGAGCGATCTAGAGAGAGGGAAGGGGAGGAGAGAGAAAAAGAAAGAGGGATTTTCAAATCTCTTACAATAAGGCT
>CAIGRK010204605.1:0-15044 GCA_903798315.1 Fraxinus greggii
GGAATAAACATCTCGCAAAGCCAGGAATAAGCATCTGGAGTGGCCGGGAATAAACATCCCTCGAATAGCTCTCGAACTATCGAAATCTTATAAACTGGCCTCGAAATGGTAGGGTCTTATAGTTAGGCTGGCCTCGAAATGACGAGGTCTTACAGCTTGGCTCAACGATAGTAGAGGCGAAGAATAGGATCTCGTGAAGCCAGGAGTAAGCATCTGGTGAGGCGGGGAATAGACATCCCGCGAATAGCTCTCAAACTATTGGAGTCTTATAAGCGGGTCTCAGATAGACGAGGTCTTACAGCTAGACTCAACAATAGTACTATCAGAGTCTTATAATCTGGCCTCGAAATGACGAGGTCTTACAACTAGGCAACGATAGTGAGAGGCGAGGAATAACCATCTAGCAAGGTCAGGAATAAACATCTGGCGGTTTGTCTCTTCCTTTTTCAAGGAACAAGAACTTCAAGATATTATCTCTTCTTTTATTCAAGGAACGAGAACTTCATGATAATGCATCTTCCTTTATTTAAGGAACGAGATTTTCAAAAAGTAATGTCTCTTCCTTTATTCAAGGAATGAGAACTGCCTCTTCCTTTATTCAAGGAACGAGGATTCCAAAATGTCGCTTTCGATAATAAGAAATCCACGAGCTTAGGTTCACCTTCTATAATAGGAAATCCACGAGCTATCTCACCTATAATGATACGAGGTCTTACAAGCTACTATCGGACATGTGAGGTCTTAAGGCTTGCCTTGAAAAATGCGATTAGGCATTTGGTCGAACACTTTCCATGTATTAATTGTCATTTACAAGAATCTCAGAGATGAAGGTGCAACGGCAATAAAACCCAACGCAAGTATCACCTTTATGATAAGTATATAGGGATGTCTATGGCTACTTTTAAGCTTGATGTATAGCTAAGCCTTTATAGAATATTGACATCTTCCCTTGAGAATTATCGAAGGAGCACAATATTGGAAAAGCAAAAGCTTATAATCAAATATGAAGTTAGTTCAAAAATTATGTCAAATGGCTAGTATACAATATTATACTTCGACAATCCTTCCTCAATTGTGTTTGAATCGGGAATTTATGCTACATCCCTCATTACCAAATTCAACAAAAAAGTAGAGCAAAAGAAAGTTGATCCATTTGAATTGCCAATGCAATGCATGTCATGATACATCTTGGCCTATGTTTCTAGAGCTCATCTATTGTCTGCCCATGTAAAATCAGCCTTGGGCTCTCAATTCAATGCTTTTTTTATTGGTATGGCTTAAAGCTTTAGTTGCTACTTAAATGGTAATTTCAACAATTGGGACAAACATGTAATTTTTGCTCTAAAGTGAGTAATTTGCAATGTGGATCAAGGGGCAGCCCAAATGGAATAAACAAGAATATCGGGCTCAACAAAACTCATGAGCCTAGGAAGGGGCCCAAAAAAGGAAAGTTGTAGCCCAATCATATTTTATACATGCAGAAGTGATTTTAAATTGTAGTGGCCAAATAATAATGAGTATTATAGGTGGCCCAAATAAAAGGAAATTGTGCCAACAAATAGAAGTATCTAATGTGCCAAAAAGGATTTTTCAAACAATTAGAAGAAACATGGGCCAAGAGAAAATAAATATATGAGCCCAATCATTTGAAGCCCATAAGAAAGACCCAAGTAGAATATCCATAACCGTGTGCCAATTCTTCAATAAATTCCAATGCAAATGGCCCAAACACATGATATTTTGTACCAATGAAAATAAATTCCAAGCCCATCTTATATAAATTGTTGTCTCAATATACCCATCAACTAAACTTTTACAAGATTGGTTAAATTTGGACTCCCCTAGCACCTTCCTGTTCAATTGCTAGTTTACTTTGAAAATCTTCTTACTGCAGCTGTGGTTTCCATCACATGTCAAGTCTGACAAAAAGGGTGGCAAGAGCAATAGGTACGATGTGAGTCTTCCATGTACTGTGTGACCGAAGGTCTTTAGCGGGAGCTAAGTCAATGGTTGGCTTGATTGTGGCTGCTAGAGATTTGATCTTTGTTGGATATTTTTTCAAACACCTTGTTTCTCATCAAAACTTGGAAATTTCTCACAGATTGTATCCTCTTGAATCACAAGTTGAATGCCACATTTTTTTATCTCAAACCCTCTTTCAATCGTGATCTTTGACTTGGACATTTTAGCTAGCAGTTTTGGGAGCCATGGTCCCTTGTCAAAGGCTTGTTGATTGCAGGTCATCGAGGATATTGCTACCTTGACGGCTCTAGCCAGAGGTCCGATGGCCTCAACGATCATGGTCGGACGCCACCTCTTGCCTTGTTTGCAAAATAGTTAGTGTAGGCATCATGGCATGGGGAACAACTTGTGTACATCGTTTTACTCCTTTCTTGATGAACTTTTTAATGCTTAAAACAGAAAACAATGATGGCTTTCCTCCCCGTGAACTTGATACTAGAAAATGAAATATAAAACTTCTTTTCTATTGGTTATCCTCTTTGTTGCCGGTTCTTCAACTTGGAAGAGGAAAGCATCCGAATTTATAAACTTCTCGTAACCATTTTCATGGCCAATCTCTTTGCCGGAAATTTCTTTTTCTGATCTGTTTGCAGTAGCCACTTTCATCGAGAGTTCGCTCAACCATTAATCGAAACTAGCCATTTTTCATGATGGATTTTTCAACCTGGGTCTCTTACAATGCCTTTCCAGTTACTCCGTTTTTCTTCCTTTTTGATGACTGACTTTACTGTGCCCATTTTCATAGCGGGAACAGTAGTCAGAGAATTCCTTTTTTGTCAAGGAAATTTCATATCTCAGCCGATAGTCATTTTATTCACCTTTTTCTTCATTACTTGGTTGCTGTCTTTGCTCTCTTTCAGTAGAACAAATTGCCCGGAAAATCCTCTTCCGGTGATGTTTTGATTGTGGTATAACATGGTTAATGTACCGTTTCCCACAGACAGTGCCAATCTGTTGACCCTAAAAAATGTGCCAACAGAATCTTCGCCACGTTCCCTCTACGTGGACATCATCTGCACACTGAACACCCCGTTAGGAGGCAAAAGCTGCCGATCAAGAAAAAAGTTCGGCGAACATTTGCACTCGACGGTCAAGTTAGCGATTGGATAAAAGAAAAACGAGTACAAGAGACGGAATAGGGGAATATGATAGGGTTAGAGAAGATACCTTAATTATGAAATGAATCACATATATTTAGAAAATGTAAATGGGCATGTGAGTCTAATGTACCGGACCCAAGCTTAGGCCTAAAAATATCCGACTTGATTAAATAGGTCCACTGTAATTAAATAGTCGATGCCACGTAATATGTGAGTGTAACAAAAGCCCTACTCATCAGCAGGCCGAACTAAGATTGCATGTGTTGTAACACTTAGAGAAATTTCCTAAATAAGGAAATCATTAAAGCCCTACTCATCAGCATGCCGAACTAAGATTGCATTTGCTGCAACACTTAAAGAAATTTTCTAAATAAGGAAATCATTAAAACCCTACTCATCATCAGGCCGAACTAAGGTTGCATTTGCTGCAACACTTAGTCCAGATAGACAAAGCAAGGTTCATTTCTTGTAGAATTTACAAAAATTGTAGAAGTAATAATATTTTGCGTAAAAAAGGAGCTAATATTCATTCATTGATAAAGCAAGGTTTACACATGAATTCCAAAAGAAGTTTCAAAAAGTTCGACAAAAGCCAAGAATAGTAAAATACAGCAACAGAACTATGAGCCTGGTGGTAGGTCTTGTGGAGGTAGGAACTCATCCTTAACATCTTCGTCGGCAGAGGAGATTCAAACTCCTACTGCCTTCGACAACTGTTCAAGTTCCTTTAGTTTCTCCTTGTAGGCCTCTACCAGGAAAGAGATGTCAAGGTCCTCTCCTCATTGATATGCTTTATTATTTCTCCTAAAGCTACAATGTAAGCATTTTGATCTAAAGCATCAAACTCAAGAGAGGCTCTCCATTCTTTTAATGCCCTAGAAGCCTTAACCTGAGCCTCAGCCGCCCTCTTATTGGCCTCATCAACTCTTTTTTCTGCCTTATCAGCCCGAGCTTTTCCTCGTCAGCCCTTCTCTTTTCATTTTCAGCTCAGGCGATGGCTTTTCCCCCCCCAAATCTGCAGAGCCTTGTGACAATTCATGAGTTTAAGCTCTGTGGTCAACCTGGCGTTTAGCTCCACCTTCATTTTGTCTAGGTGATCTTTATAATCTTTTTCTTTTCGACAAAGCTTGCCTTCTCCACCTCCATTTTTTCAAATAAGCCTAAAGCTTGGGTTATGACCTCCAACATTTTATCAAGCTCGGTCTTCACCTAAAAATAAAAAGATAATTTGAATTATAAAAAGGGGGGAGGTAGAAAATTTCTAAGTACGAGAACTTGAGTAAAATACCTTTTTTGCCACAAACATCATGTACAAAATAGATTTGTGGCCGTGGAGTTGAGCTGAGATTATAGCCTTACCAATGGGCATCTCAGCCAAATATTGCTTCTCCATCTCATTCCAACTTCTGGTGAGGAGAGTGGCCAACTCCCTCAGAGGGGAAGATAGTGCTGCAGTAGACTCCCTTGAAGGGGATGGAGCCCGCAAAAAGTCAAGGAGTATCTCAGGTAGGTGGCCTACCAAATTATCAACATTGGGCGTCTGCAGATTTGGGCACCTATCTTGACCTCGAGGAGCTAGCCGCAGTTGTGATTGGAATGGCGGCGGGCACTTATGGCAATCCTTGATGAGGTAACGAAGATGTAAACTTTTCGAGGTGAGGAGCTAATGGAGTAGAATGTCTAGGTAGCTCTTCAGATCGGCGCCGTTTTAGAGGCTGTTCAAGCTCGACCTCAGGCTCCTCAGGTTGGACCACAACCTCAGCATGGATGTCCTTCTTTTTTCCTTTAGCAGCTGCTACCTCTGCTTTTGCTGCCTTGTACCCCAACATATTTGAATCTTGGCCTGAAACAAAAAATTGATATACATCAGTATCACGTCAAAAGTAAAGGTTAATAAGAGTACATGTTGTATACTTACGAGAAGAGGTTAGGGCCGAAGTCGTAGATCGGATTGATGTTGAGGTCGATGGCAAAGACTTGAATAACCCTGCCTGAAATAAGCTTATGTCTGAAATCACAAACTTGTAGGACCTTTGCTTCTTGGGAAGAGCTCTAATGGCGTCAGCCTGTCTTTGTGTGGTTGAGCTCAGGGTAGATTTCTTGTAATGTGCAAAGGAAAAATGAATCAATTAGAAGGATGATCTTAACACAAAAATAGAAATAGAAATCAAAGGTGATGTTCACTTACATAACGGGTGATAGAGAGTAGGGACTACATCATCTCTATTTACCTCGGCAGGATGGAACTGCCATTCTCTCAGCACAAAGAAAAACTCCTCTTTCCACTTTTTTATTGAGGAGGGAGTATCTAACACTAAAGGACCTCCCGTCCTAGGTCTAAAGCTGGCATACCACCAGCCCGTATTTTTCCCATCCTCTTTAAATGTAAAAAGATAATTGAATTGAGCTATACTTAGTTCAGGGCGACCTAATTGACTCCACAAAATTAAGGTCGCCACTAAAGTCCTCCACCAGTTAGGACAGAGTTGGGTAGGGGCTATTCCCCACGAAGAAAGAAATTCACGTATGATCCTAGGGAAGGGTTAAACCAGCATGGAGAATAGCTGAATTCAAAGGTACACATCCAGTCGGTGGAGTGTTAGCTCGGTCGGATGAGGTTGGTATTACTAATTCTATCGAACTAGGGATACTATACTTAGCCCTCAAACTGGCAAGCATGTCCCCTGTAACCACAGACCTATAAGAAACTGCCCCCCCATTCTTGAGTGTTTCCATCATTACCCCCATGAGATCCCACCTCTTCCCTTTTATGATTTTGATCCATATTCTTAAAAGTATTCAATTGTTTTGGGTAGATCGAAGTCATAGGAATTGGTGTTAATACCTTCTGACAATTTGAGCTAGCAGAAGAAGAACTAGCAGAAGGAGAAGACGAAGAAGGTACTGTTTCCTCCTGTTAGTTACCCCAGGAATGTACCCTCAATTCGTCTGAACTCATATAAACTTCCGAGGTAAAAATCAATAAAAAGGTAAAAAGATAAAAAGGTATTTTTGTAAAAGAAATACCTGAATATGGACGACCTCACTCAGAAAATAGATAAGAACGCGAATAAATTTTTTTAGAAAACAAGTTTGGAAAGATGAAAGTAAAAGCGAGAAAATGAAGGGGTAAAAGTTATTTAAAGGGAAATAATATTAAAAGGCGTGTTCTGGGCCACTGGATGAGAAAATGGAGGGAAAACAAATGGTTGGATTTAATTATCTCATAACGACATCGTTCCTCTGAAGCTTCCAGAAGTAGAAACTATGTATGCATGACAGCTTATTGGCGAGTTATGGCTACACCCGTTCATGTCATTTATTGCTATAATGATTATGAAAATGGAAAAATGTGTCAAGTACGCTCAAGGTTAGTCCGTCGCCAAGGCAAACACTGACCTGGGGGGTAACTATTAGCATCCGACCTCCGAGATAATTGAGAACAGTTTGTTACACACGCTGAGCTAATGCTATTGCGCGATCGGATTCACGAGATCAGCTCGGATTACGCTATTTACTAAGGTTTGATGGGACATAATGATTAATGATTCATTACACATTGTACAAACTGTCAATCGATAAGTGCGCCCAATAATTCAACCAATTATATGTCTTAACTTCCTTCCCTAAGTAATTCATTAATTATTGGGGACCGCATGTAAGGTGAACTCATGATGACCTGACAAGCCGAACTCATTAAACCAATCCAAACATGCCAATGACGTACTTTTTTAACTCGGTACTATAGCTGATAAGACAGGGAAACGAAGATGCATGCAAATCTTTCCCTATAAAAGGGCCAGAGAAAGAAAGGAAACATATATTTCATATTTTAAATATCTCCTTATAAAAAAAAGAGAGCAAACACTTGTAATTATAATTGTAACACGCAAATCACTATTAAGAAAATTCTTATGTACAGTTTAAGTTGGCTTGAATCTTGTTCTAACAATTTTCGACATCAACAAAAATCATTATATTTTATAGGTAATTTCTTGTTCATTTTCTAGTATATTTATGGACATCACTTGGAAAATTTTCAATAAGTACTCCAATTTTCGAAGTTGAATATGATATAAAATAGACCAAGATTTTTGCCAAGTCGTTGGAAGAATGAAGTTGAATATGATATAACATAGATCAAGATTTTTCCCAAGTCGTTGGAAGAATAACAGACATTTCCAAAAGATTCTCAATTTTTTAAAAGTATAGTCTACAATTTAAAAAGTAAAATTTTTTAAATATTCCAACAAACACTTTATCAATGTTATTAAGAATAATATACATTTCCCACATAGTTGGATTGACATATATTCACATTTGATCCATTTATTTAATGAATTATCAGAATCGAATTTTGATCGGGTTATCAGACCGAGACTTTAAATCATCTCCTGCATTCGGATCAAAATCCAATCCATTGACAGCCTTAATCACATGAACATTTAATTGAATATATAAGAAAACTTCTTCTATTTTTAAAATAATTATATTTTATAAGTAAACTGTATCTTGTTAATTTTCTAGTATATTTATGGACATCACTTGGAAAATTTTGAATAAGTAATCCAATTTACGAAGTTTAATACGATATAACATAGACCAAGATTTTTGCCAAGTTGTTGGAAGAATGAAGTTGAATACGATATAACATAGACCAAGATTTTTCCAAGTCGTCAGGAGAATAATAGGCATTTCCAAAAGATTCTCAATTTTTTAAATGTATATTCTACAATTTAAAAAGTAATTTTTTTTAAATATTCCAACAAACTCTTTATCAATGTTATCAAGAATAACAGACATTTCCAAATAGTTGGATTGCCATATATTTACATTTGATCCATTTAGTTAATGAATTATCATAATCGAATTTTGATCGAGTTATCGGATCGAAACTCTAAATCCATCTTCCATTAATTTCATTGTATTCGGACCAAAATTTAATCTACTGACAGCCCTGATCACATGACTCATTTAATTGAATATATAAGAAAACTTCTTCTATTTTTAAAATCATTATATAGGTAAGCTATTTCTTGTTCATTTTCTAGTATATTTATGGACATCACTTGGAAAATTTTGAATAAGTACTCCAATTTACGAAGTTGAATATGATATAACATAGACCAAGATTTTTAAGTCATTGGAAGAATGAAGTTGAATATGATATAACATAGACCAAGATTTTTCCCAAGTCGTTGGAAGAATAACATGCATTTCCAAAAGATTCTCAATTTTTTAAAAAGTATATTCTACAATTTAATAAGTAAATTTTTTTAAATATTCCAACATACTCTTTATCAATGTTATTAAGAATAACAGACATTTCCCAAATCGTTGGATTGACATATATTCATATTTGATCCATTTAATTAATAAATTATCGGAATCGGATTTTGATCGGGTTATCGGAATATTATTAATCTATTTTTTTGTTAAAAAAATTCCTTGTATTATTAATCTAGTATTATAACTATTCCATGAGACTTTCCCAATATGAATTTTCATGTTTGTAGGTTGTTGGTCAAAAAAATAATTTCAACGTCAATAAATATTATGGTCATTGTTTAATGGTAGTAGCGTTCGTATCTTAGTTTCATTCCATTATGAGATTTAGCATCTAAACGTTTCGACTTTACGAAGATGGTCAAAAGCTAACTAAGTGAAAAGGACAAATTGGTGACTTTTTCCCCATGAAACAAACGTTGAGACGTATTTTATGGAATAAGGCTCAAATATTAGAATTAGGGTGTGATTCGAATTTTTATATGGAATGCTATTTGGGAATTCTATTTTAACTGAATTTGGAAATTCTAATTGGAATTCAGTTTGGGAGTTGATGATTTATGTTAGACTTGAAAGAGTCCAATTTATAATAGAAGAAATGGTGAAAGGAGAAGAAGTGTCGCATCGATGCTCGCTAAGGGTAAATTATCCCGCTCGAGCACTCAGAATAGGAGTTCCAGCACTTGCTATCTGTGAGGAGGCCGCTCGACGTCAGCCAGAGTGGCAGCCTTATCCAGGGAATCAGTTCGCGATTTTGACAAATTTTTTAATCTTATTTTATCTCAAACGCTCCATTATTGTATAGACTTGTTATAATTAAACTCCATCACATCTTAGGTTCTTCTAAGTTATTCTTTGCACTATATACACATGAAGAGTAAACTTCTAGTAAAATCAATCCTTATATTTTACACGATAATTTATAATCATCCATTATTGATATTAATAAAATTCTCTTCTTACCATGTAAATTTTTTGTTCTTATTTGATTTTCATATTACCATATTTTACATTCCTTTATTTACTAATCAAGCGGTATAAGTTCATTACATAATTCTTAGCACGAAGTTTACTTGGTTCGGAACACCACTGTACAAGCTGTCAACTGTGTGACTATATATTTCCAGTGGCAGCTTGAAAACCGACATTCCAACTACAGAGCTGTTTGCATCCTTTACTTCTCCTTCACTATGAAAATTTTAATCACCCCACAGTTTTTCTCCATCTTGATAACCTCAATTTTGTGCACGACTTTTTTTGCTCCAGTTTGCAGCCAAAGCCTATGCCTGGAGGATCAGAAAATCTTGCTACTCAAGTTGAAGGATGAATTCTTGTTCAATTCTTCGGCATCAAGAAAATTGGTCTGGTGGAATGAAAATGAGGACTGTTGCAGTTGGAATGGGGTGGGATGTAATACCGCTGGTCATGTAATCAGCTTGGAGCTGGAAAATGAATCCATTATTGCCGGATTTGAGAATTTTACTAGTCTTTTTTCTCTTCAGCATCTAGAGAAGCTTAACCTGGCGTTCAACCACTTCAGAAATATTCAGATACCAAGAAGGCTTTACAATCTTACATATCTGACGCACTTAAATTTGTCAGAAGCCGGTTTTGTTGGACAGATACCGAGTGAGCTTTCAACAATGACGAGATTGGTTAGTCTTGATCTCTCCAATCTTGGTAATGGCAATCTGAGTCTTTGGAATCCAGATTTGAGAGGGCTGGTTCAGAACTTAACCGAGCTTCAAGAACTTTATATTGATGGCGTGGACATTTCATCTCAGGGAGTTGACTGGTGCCAGGTTTTATCTTTTTTCTTACCGAATTTGAGAGAGGTGAGCCTGCGCAGATGTGATCTTTCAGGGCCTATAGATTCTTCCTTTTCACGGATCCGATCACTTTCAGTTCTTCACCTGGATGATAACAATCTGTCAACAACAGTTCCGGACTTCTTTGCGAATTTCTCAAACTTGACAACCTTGAGTCTAAGCAACTGCTCTCTAGAAGGACTTTTTCCAAACAAGATCTTCCAGGTTCCCACTTTGCTGAATCTGGATTTATCTTACAATAGCTTACTCGAAGGAAATCTACCGCAATTTCCAAGTGACATATCTCTTAGGAATATGGTACTTTGCTATACGAACTTTTTAGGTTCATTACCAGATTCTATCAGCAACCTTGTAATGCTATCCAGGATAGATCTGTCCAATTGCAAGTTCAGTGGAAAAATTCCCTCCACAGTAACAAACCTTACAGAGGTTGTTTATTTGGACTTCTCAAATAACAACTTCATTGGTTTGATCCCTCCGTTTCACAAGTCAAAGAAACTTACCCACATAAACCTCTCTCATAATCGATTAACAGGTCGACTTTCATATGCTCATTTTCAAGGCATGTCAAATCTTTACTATATAAATCTAGGGAATAATTCGTTCACTGGGAACCTTCCATCTGCTCTTTTTGTGCTCCCATCTTTAAGGAGTCTTCTTCTTTTCAACAATCAATTAGATGGTCAAATTGAAGAGCTTCCTAATCCTGCAGCTTCTCAACTCTGTAATCTGGATTTGAGTAGTAATAATCTAGAAGGGCCAATTCCCAAGTTTTTCTTTAAATTTGAGCACTTGACTTCTCTCTCTCTTTCTTTTAACTTCTTCAATGGCACTTTCGAGCTAGAAATGATCAAAGAGAGTCGTCATCTACGATCGCTTGAGGTTTCCTATAACAATTTGTCAATTGATCTGAGTAATAGTAATTCAACCCTGTCTTTCTTTCCTAACATAGAAACACTGAAATTAGCTTCGTGCAAGTTGCAAGAGTTTCCAAAGCGACTGCGTCAATTAAACTTGAGCTTCTTGGATCTTTCAGCCAACCAACTGAAGGGGGAAATACCTACTTGGATTTGGGAAATTAATAGTGGGTCACTAAGTTTTTTGAATCTTTCTTTCAATCAACTCACCTATTTCCAAAAGCTCTACGAAATTTCTAGTATCAATATGGAAGTACTTGACTTGAGTTCCAACCAGCTCCGTGGTGAGTTACCAATTCCACCACTTCTCTCTTACTATGTGGACTATTCAAACAACAATTTCAACAGCTCCATACCGCCTGATATTGGAAATTATATATCATTTGCTCTTTTCTTCTCTGTTTCCAATAATAACCTCAGTGGAGCAATCCCAACGTCCATGTGCAACACTCAATACCTTGAACTTCTCGATTTGTCCAACAATGCTTTGAATGGCACTATACCATCCTGTCTAACAGAGAGCAATGGCAGTCAGCTTAAGGTTCTGAATCTACGGAGGAACAGGCTCAATGGCACTATCCCTGACACATTTTCTATGAATTGTAGTCTAAAAACTTTAGACCTCAGTCAGAATTTCTTGGCAGGGAAACTTCCAGAATCACTAGTTAATTGCCCATTATTAGAAGTTCTGAACATTGAGAACAATAGGATTCAAGATACCTTTCCCTGCATGTTGATGAACACCAACTTGCGTGTCTTGGTTCTACGATCCAACAGGTTCTATGGAGACCTTCATTGTCCTGGAGATATAAAACAGTGGCCAAACCTTCAAATCATGGACATTTCTGTCAACCACTTTACTGGTGATTTGTCCCCATCGTTCTTCTCAAATTGGAAAGGAATGATGAATTCCAACTATAATGAACATTCGGGACACGATGAAATTCACTTTGATTCGACAGTCAATGGATTTTATTACCAAGATACCATAAAAGTGACCATTAAAGGGCTAGAGAGGGAACTCGAGAAAATTTTGAAAGTCTTCACATGCATTGATTTCTCGAGGAACAATTTCAAAGGGAAGATACCAGATTCAATAGGAGATCTTAAATCACTCTATCTTCTCAACTTATCTTCTAACGCGTTTACAGAAACAATACCATCATCTATTGGGAACTTAACACAGCTTGGATCATTAGACCTATCAATGAACCACCTGAAAGGGAAGATTCCAGAGGAGCTTGCGATTCTCACATTCCTTCAAGTTTTAAACCTGTCTTTTAATAATTTGTCCGGCAATATCCCTCCAGGCAATCAGCTTCAGACATTTTCAGCAGATTCTTATGAAGGAAATGTAGGACTATGCGGATTTCCTCTAAATATAAGTTGTGATTCCAGTAAGGTGGATCATGTCCAAACCTCGAAATTTGAAATTCATTGGGTTTACATAATTGCTGCATTGGGATTTGCTGCTGCCTTAGGAATTTCTCTCTTGCTTATGTCTTAAACCAAAATGGAGAGAATTTTTCTTTTTTTTTTTTAAAGTGCATCGAGTAGTTCTAAATTTTTTGTCAGGATGTATGTCCAAATGTATAAATTGACATTATATTTTTAAAAACTAAATATTAATTTGTGTTATTTTAATATTTTTATAAATGCATTTAATATTTGTGCAAATAATAAAATATAACATGATCTTGGATATTATTGTACATTGAATACTTAAGTTGTTAAGTATATATAGATAAGTTTTTTGAGGTAGCAAAGAGTGAAATTAATTACATGATTAATAAGTCATTACTCTGAAAATCAAAATAACTAATTCCAATCATGTCCATTCGGTGGCTTCAAAATAAGAATTGTGGTTAAATTATAAGAGCTGTAAATTGATTAGGATTATAGGATTAAATATCTAAAAATTAATATGGACAGATTACATGATATCTTAACTATCAAAATTATTACAATGAATCCGGACATCCAAATTTTCTAGATATATCTAAATCTTTTAAAAAATGTCAATGTTGTAATAAAAAGGAAAATTATGAAAATAGAAAAGGAAACAATATTGATTCGATCCAAGCTCTTGGAATTGGAATAAGTTCTTCTCCTCTAATATTTTTAAAACCGTACTTTTTCAACATGAATTAGGAAGAAACACCAATTGAAGTTATTCATTTTTATTTGGGTGAATGATTTTGAAAAGTTTTATATGAGTTTGTCGGAAAATAATTGAATTGAATGAGAACTATTTTTCATCAAGACAATTTAGCCCCTATTGTTTAAAATTTTACTAAAAATCTAAGTTAAAGTCAATAAATAAAATTAACCACACATTTCGTGAGACTCTATTTCACGTGGAATGCGCTAACAATTAAAAGAAGGCTCAGACGATTGTGTAAGGAACAAACCTCTTGAGACAAAGTCCCAAAAAGGAGTGTTTATTTATGAAGAGTACAATTAACGAGAAATAAAACGCCTCCAAGGGGCACAAGCACATGAAGTAAGTTTTGAAAATTTGACAGAAAAGTAAAGGAATTGAAATTACATATTCTCTGTTCGAGAGTTGATTTTTGCCTGGGGCTTCCTTCTATGCTCTTCCTTCTCTTTTATACTTCTTCTAGGTTTNTCTCTTGAAACAAAGTCCCAAAAGAGGTATTTTATTTATGAAGAATACAATTAATGAGAAACAAAATGCCTTCAAGGGGCATAAGCACACAAAGTAAATTGAAAGTTTGACAGAAAAGTAAAGGAAATGAAATTACATATTCTCTGTTCGAGAGTTGTTTTTTCGGGGTCTTCCTTCTATGCTTCTTATTCTCTTTTATACTGCTTCTTACGGTTTCTTCTTTGTAAAACTGATTAGAAACTGCTTGTCGTCCTGCAATTACCCACGTTCTCTATCATGGGTGACTTGTTAAGAAACTACCACTTTTAACTGCTGTCATTACTCCCATTATCTAATCGCTTGTAACTGAGATTCTTGGATCGTGGAAAGTGATATAGCTCCCCTTTAACCGTCATGATAACCGCAATGACGAAACGCTCTATTCGCCCAAGTTTGGGCGTTTCGTGGGTCGGGTGATTATTGGTTCGCCCAGGTCTTGGGCGTTCTGCTGGCTTGGGCAATGATAGGCCTCTGCTGCCTAATTCCTTTTTGGACCCTTTACATGATTTTGTTCGGGCCCATCATTCGAATCTTCTAACTGGACTTTTCTCTCCGGACTTCTTAATTGGGCAATTGAGCTTCATTNAACCGTCATGATAACCGCAATGACGAAACGCTCTATTCGCCCAAGTTTGGGCGTTTCGTGGGTCGGGTGATTATTGGTTCGCCCAGGTCTTGGGCGTTCTGCTGGCTTGGGCAATG
Source organism: Fraxinus greggii (assembly GCA_903798315.1). Lineage (NCBI taxonomy): Eukaryota > Viridiplantae > Streptophyta > Magnoliopsida > Lamiales > Oleaceae > Fraxinus > Fraxinus greggii. The sequence continues at coordinate 14,525 of CAIGRK010204605.1, forward strand.
ATAGGCCTCTGCTGCCTAATTCCTTTTTGGACCCTTTACATGATTTTGTTCGGGCCCATCATTCGAATCTTCTAACTGGACTTTTCTCTCCGGACTTCTTAATTGGGCAATTGAGCTTCATTCTCTGGGTCATTTAACTGGACCTCATTTTTGGGTGTCAACAATTACCCCCCAATATGGCAGAATTAATATCAATCATTAATTTCATGCCATATCTATCTTTCGTAGCTTCCCGCGATGCTTGAAATTCCAATAGGAGTAGATAGACTTCATCATTTTTTCAGAAAACCCCAATATCGTATAACTCGTATAACTCATGTAAACTACAAAAAAGGCCACTTTACCGCATTATCGCCCCACGTTTTTCGTTTTTGCGCTTTATAAAATCACTGTTCACATTCTCGCTTCTCCATTGCAAAAACATCTACAGAGATTCTTGCAAGAAAAACCATAACGCGTAGCAATGGCAGCTTCACAAAGCGTTTCGGACAACTCTCTCAGTTTTGAGGATTTCCAACAA
>CAIGRK010204610.1:0-14630 GCA_903798315.1 Fraxinus greggii
AAGTAACACTAATGAAAATGATATAAATAATTGATGGATAATTTTGTTCAAATTTGGATGAAAACGAGTAAATTTTTAAATTTTTGTGAATAAGGAATAATCTATAATAAAATTTATTGAGCTATGAATTATTTTTTTAAATTTTGATGAACAAATAATAACATATAATAAAGTTCAATTTTTTTTTTAATAACCGTGATTGTTCGAGCCAGCTGCGCTCACCTCGACTATCCCACGGAACCTTGAAGTTTTATGATCGGACACTCACATCAGTGGCTTTGAGGAGATTCGAACTGGTGACCATTAAGGAGCAAACTCAACATCTGACCAATTGAGCAACCCCTCAAGGTTGTAGAAATACACAAGCCACAACAGTCACTACATAACTGTCAATAGATGATTCAACATGGCAGTAAATAGTGGACCTCTTTGTGCAATGCACCAGGCTTGAGCAAAGAAAGTAACAGCTGATGGTACACCCTGCATTCCCAAATAGCAAACTATACAGTTAAGAGTTTTCAATTATCGCCATATATTTCATTACAAGAAAACAGACTTCGGTGACACACGAGTGAAATCCGAAATATAGCTTGCTAGTCCAATGACGTTTGGCTTGCAAACTTCATATCGGATTTATAATTCTTGCACGGTTTCATAAAGGTTCTGAGTGAAAAGAAATAAAAATAATACCTTTTCATATTCGGACTAATTTGAAATTTGAATCTCTTTAAACAATCACCTTCTACCGAGTACCTAAAAAACACGAGCATATCAAGCATTCTAGGAAATCAAAATATAGTACTCTTTTGGACGAGAACAATATTTTACTGGACACTTCATGATCTTTTAGCTATGAACCACAGGCATGCTGAGTTGGACAACTTCATGGGAAATCTGTGTTTGTATACTTCTTATTCACTATGTTCATAAAAACTAGAGAAGTGCATGCCAAAGCACACCTTGATGAAGAATTGCAGACTAAATATAACACATCCCCAACAGATTCTTATATTCTATGGATACAGCCATTGTTTTCTTTTCGAAAGTCTCGTGAACTTAATAGAATTGAGTTGATCATAGCAAAATGCAAAATTAATCATCGAAATAGACTCAAAATATGTTACATTAAAAATTATTTTTAAAAAAATCCTACATTGGGGAGATTTAATGGCAAATACATGAGAACCTCTTGTGATGGCTGACACAGAACTTCCACTTCACGAAGTTTGGCATAAAATTCAGCAAAGGGTATGACACCACAATCTGTAACATGTCTATGACAGCAGCCAAGAAAAAAGAACACATTAGCAACTCCAACAACGTTTTCGGAAGGACGTAACTAAAATTTAGCTTGGCCAAATTTTCGGGGGCAGATATAACCTTAAAGATGTCTACATCATCGAAAACGAATATAAAGAGACACAAATACTGAATTTTAAGCTTAGAATTTACACACAGTTTGAGATGCGAAGATGTGTTTGCAAATGATTACTCATTAGTCAGACCAACATAATCTGAAGTCAATATAGGGAAATAGAGCATCTTTGGTGGACTAGAAGCACTCCCATTGATAAGACATGTTTCCATCTTTGCTGGACTAGAAGCACTCCCATTGATTATGATAAGACATGTTTCCAACTTCCAAGTATACACCCACACGCACGGCCATACTGCACACCCCACAACAGAAAATAGCATATGGAAAAAACAAGAGCAGAAAACTCAAAAAAGAAAAAATAAAAAATGAACTTAATAGTCTAAGAGACATGCTGCAAGATTTAAAAGGCCCTCAGATCTCATAGCTTAGCATTGATTATGGTGCTTACATCCAATGATTTTCATCAAAGCCAATCCCTCAGCGCTGGATGATGGTCACAATAATAATAATAATAATAATAACAATACAACGACGAGAAGAAGAAGAAGAAGAACGAGGGCAGGGGCGAAGACTGCCTTGATGATGAGGGAGGCTTACAATGAAAACCAAAGGCACAAAACTAACCAATGCATCTTCCATCATAGGGCATTTAGACATGCCATTAAGAAACATAATTTGTTGAAAGTTCCACAAGCTAGTTTCTCAAGAAAACAAACAACAGGTATAAACAACATTCCGAACCATTCGAAAGCACCTTAAATCAGACAAACTACAATAAAGAAACACAGAAGAACTGATCCTGGAGAAAAAAGGGCCAGATGCAGATGGAAAAATACCTTTTCTCACAATCGACAAATGCATCTCAACCTCATACAAGAATTACGACCAATGTCAAAGTTTGCAGAACATACATTGGCTAGAATTGGGAAGAATTCTGATTTAAGTTCTCAGCTTATCCACGAGCAGCTTAAAGTCACTAACATCCCTCAAGCACTTTCAGCATCACTATTCATAGATAGATAAACGGACAGATAGACAAAAGGCTGATAAATAATACCAGATCAATTCTTAAATTGGACGTTCATAATTGCAAAACTATGATAAAATTTACTTAGGATCCCGGACTGATGGTGCACAAAAGGCCGGCGGCAAATGGCAACCAATTAAAACTGCTCGATATAGTGAATTTTCCATCACTGGGTAAATCTAATTAGTACACAAAAGCATGTACACTCAAATTGAAATGGCGAGTTATCGTATAAAGCAAATAGTTTCTGATAATAAGTCCAGAAGAGCACTGAATGAGCATAGCAAAGCAGAAGGTAAAATCAAACTCACAAAGTATAATGGAGTTTTTAGAAAAGATTAATGTATTTTTACTATTTCCGACAAATCTACATTTTGATTTAACAAATCATAAATCCGTACATACACATTTACAGAAATACGTTGCAATCTTCAGAAAAATCGTGTAAGAATATTTATAGAATTAGAAAATTTGAACACGAACTATATAGAACTTTTTATATATAATACCAAATTTTCTGATATAGCCCTAAGATCTTGTAGCTTTTGACGAATCTTGGGCAGCTCAAACTCTGATGTCGATTCATTAGAGGCCTTCTGAGTACACCGTGAACAAATTTGTGCTCGTGAAAAATATTGTGGATGCAGGAGAAAGCGGGGGAGGAGGAAGTGGTGGTGGCAGTGAGCGGCGGCTAGTTATCATGGGTAGCAAGTACACGTATGCAGACGTAGGTTTTGCGTGTGTGATTTCCACAATATACGGGCCAGGTTTGGGCCTTTGCGTTATGTTGAACATCCGATTAAGGTTCTCAATGGCACAACCACGGTCGGCCCGGCTTAACCACCCAGGCCACAAGCGGTTCGGTCCTATTTGACACTCCTAGTCCTAGGGATGTCAGGCCAAGCTAGCTCGACTCCTTTTGAAGGCGAGAAGTTGGACGAATTTTCATTTTTTCTCTTAACTACTAATTTAAAAGTCCAAGACATAACAATTTTCGGAATTTTATTTTTTTAAATTCTAAATTATGAAAATATTATTGAATTGAACAAGTTAGCCTATGTCTTGTAAATTTTTATAAATTGGTTTTAAAATTCATTTTAATCACACGTTTTGATGGTCATATCAATGTTATTTATTTATCGACCACTCATAATCTATATATAGATTAAATAATTAATAAATTCTTCCATGCCTAATTTATGTTGTTAATTATGTTGTGTTGACTGATGTAAGACAAAAGAGACATGATAAAACATTTCCAAATTCACTTTCTTTTTTTACTTCTTTGTATTTATCCAAGTAAAAAAGTAATTTTGTCTCTAAGCTTCTTCGTGGTGTGACATAAAAGTGACTTCAAATTCACACATTCTTGAAAATTAGAATTATTTTCCTTCCAAAATGAACAAAAAAATTTTTGAACTTTAAATTTTATCATGAACTTTTTATATATTCTAATTTGTGTTAAGAATTTTCGAGATTTCAAATTTTCAAATATTTGTAATTCCTAAAATTCGTTTTCCTGTAAAAAAAAGGAACCAACCCATTGAAACAATTTTATCTTTAATACTCAATTCTTCATTTTTTTTAGCTTTCACATACATTTACGGCGTTTTACTTTTGCTTTTGCTTTTGCTTTTGCTTTTACTCTTATCGAAAATTTTCTTAAGAAGCTATCTTAGATCAGTTTTCAGTTCTTTCTGATCAGAAAAAAACTTTCACAAAATTATTTAAATAAAATCGAAAGCAGTTTTTTTTTTTCCTTCAAAAGCCAGTCATACCAGCTCTAATTCTACTTTCGAGCCTATCGTAGAAATCTACCTCGGAATGTCTTTTATTCGCTTATATTAATGCAGGAGAACAAATTCCAATAAAGTGACAATTAAAGCTAAACATAACTTACTAAAGAATTATAAAAAGGAGGAATTTATTTTTATATATTCTTAATACAAATCTTAATATGGCTTAAAAGCAGATTACCATAATCAGCCAGCTTTAATTAATTTATGAAATTGACCAATTTGCATTACCACACAGAGAAAAGCTGGAATCTTTAGTCATAGTGGAAAAGTGACTGTCTGCTTAATCAATTTAGCAAAGAGTTTATATATTTGCCATCAATCAAATGACAAGCTAACAATTTTTCTTTCATGTATATATTGGTTCTTGTTTCCTATTGTTTTTAGTCTCTCACTTCAACGGCTCGTATGCCTTGAATTTTTTCGACACTGCAAATAGATATGTCACGAATATGATAGATTATCTTAAAACCTCAGAAAGAGGGGGAAAGAAAAGTGCATTTGAATCTCATGGAATTGAGCCTTGGTGTAATGGTGTTAGCCGGGCCAAGCCAATCGAGTCAACTGCAAAGAGACTTGTGGGCTATAGTATCAACTGTCAAGTCTGATGCGATTAATCTTGACAAATACCGAGTTTTTCAGAGGTCAGATTGTTAGTTCCGATATGATACCACTACCTTGATGGTAGGTTGTGTTTACATAGTTGGGCACTTGAGTTAAAGATGCCTAAGAGTGCTCACTTCTCAGTATCTGTCATTCCCATGGTGCCACTCCCCGATGCCATGGCTCAGTATTGGCAAATTTCTTTCAAAAAGTGCGAGTTTTAGGTGGTTAAGTGTTGCATCTTCTGCTTAATATTAAATTCTGAATTTTCTTTCAATTTTGTTATATTAGTGAAACTACAACTACAAATAGAAATTTACAAAAGAATTAAGCATGTAATAATCAAGTCGAGGTGTGGATATCTTGCTTTCTTTAAAGAAACTCAAGCCCTTCACTATGTTGGCAATTTTACATCATTGTTGCAATAGTTATCTTTCTTAGCTCTCCCTCAAATTGGATAATACATAATTTAAGTATTTTTGTCTTAGATGATGAACTCATAGCTTCACTAAAAAAATCATTTTCTCGATCAATATATTTGTGAGGGTGACATGTTTGGTAGGACTTTTTCTTTTGCATCTTGCAAAATAGATTTCTGAGAAAGCTATCTTAGACCAATTTTTTTTAAAAAAACTCTTCTTACTAGATAAAAATTTCTAGAAATTTATCAAAACATGTTCAAAAGCAAATATGAAGTTATGGAGAAAATATGAAGTTTCGATGTATGAAATTTGATGAAAATTGTTATGTATTTATGTGTCTGAGATCTCGTGAGATATACAAATTAAACCCCGTAATCCGATTATAACAATCCACTATCTCACTTTCTTTAGAATCACGCTATTGTATAATGTAAGATGACAACTTCATACTCAACAACATTACATTTATTCATTTAAAAAACTGTTAAAAACTATTTTTTAAATAAATGGCCCCAAATTTTGACAACACTAAGGATGTCAACAAGCATTGTACAAATAATTTAATTGTTTTCATGAAATATTGAACAATACCTAAATTTTTCTCATGTATGTTTGTCATAATTATAATTAATTGTAAACAGCATATCCCAAAAACATGTGATTAAAAAGTAGATAAAATTGTAATTTTTACGAGATGTGTAGGTAAAAATAAAGTACGACCACATTATAAGCAATTACAGTTTACGATTAAAATGGACTAAAATATAAAATAAAAATCAATGTCTAGTCGTACATCAATGCCTATCAGCAGATTAAGCAGTACACTGAAGGTGTGTTTGATATACTATATTGAAGACAACCGGATGTAACTAAGAAAAAGAGACAAGTGACAAAGTTTGTCGACTGTTTTGTTCAAATTTGAACATACTACGATTGCATTACAACAGAATACAACCAAAATCATCTTTAGTAAACTAAAAGTACGCAACATCCAAGTCTCTTTTTTTCCTTCTATTCGCAAGCCAATTTTGAGTCGAAGCTGCTTAAACACATGGCAAAAGCCTGAAACGCGGATAAAGGGTATTGATAATCCATTGTGAACATATCCTTGCCAATCTTACCAAACTGCAAGATAATCTCGTCATTATCAGTTGGGGAAGCTTGGGATGGTATAGGTGCACCAGCAGTTGGCTGTGCATTAGCAACAAGTTGGAAGTTCTTGACAGAGGCTATGGTTACTCTCCCCCGGAAATTAAGACACCAACATTGCAACTGTTCATGCCACCTCGGGGACTTGTTTTTAAGAATTAAAGGTCTATCCTTTCCTTCCTCCTCATGATCTCGTAAATTTTTGATCTCCGCAAATCGGGCACTGTCGAACTCCGTTGAGTTGTCAATTGTTTTAGAGAAGGAAATACTCCTGAACGAATCTTCAAAGCAGGAAGGGAGCTCGGGTTGCCCAGGGACAGTACAACCAGGCTCAAGGGAAGATGCAGGAATAGAATGCATGAGGCAATGCATCCTACGCGGGCCCCTAGTTCCCAGCACATTGAGCTTATATGTGACCTGAGCAATGTTGTAGCTTCCAGTAGGGACTTTTGGAGAAACTTTTTTTGAGTAGTACCGACGGCTAGTTCTCTGGGGTGGGGAATTGTTAGAGTAGTTGTATGGTGGCCGTATGTCATAAATAATGAACTTTGTTCCAAGGAAATTGGACCTGGATGAACGAGAAATAGAGAAGATGCTTACTTTTTTGTTTCCTAATACACAATAAACAAATAACATTTTCATAAACACAAATGACATGTTTGGTAAGTCCACCATATTGGATATAATTCGACTTGATAGTGGACAAGATTTTAACTTCTTTTTTTTCCAACCTTGTCCAATCCACTTTACCGAACATGCCTAAAAGGACTACATTAAAAACTTTTAACCAGGTAAAGAAACCCAATAGGGTCCTATGGTCTGAGATAAAGTTCTTGGAAAAAATAATTTCAAACTTTTTTTTTTTCAATAATGTAAAGCAAACAAGGTCTAATTTGAGTGGTTCACAAAGAAAGTAGCCTCACCTCAACTTTCCAACATAACTGCTTCGTGACCTCGATATATTATCAGCATTCATTGATATCACATACTCCGTACAAGTGGTTCTCCGAATCCTTTTCGCAGAAAGAAGAAATTTACCATTCTCGGAAAACAAGGCTGCAAAGAGAGTAGCAACTAGTAAATCAACGAATCTGATGAAGTATTGCAAACAAGATCAACTTTGACAAGCATCAAAAAACAGCTAAAAGTTTTTTTCCAGCAACTTGATTTTGTGACGAATTATTTAATATTGAAATATTTTAAGAATATAAGCAAAGTGGAGGTGGCATCCATAGTACATTAAGGAAATGATGACTTAGGTGGTTGAGGAATGTCTTGTGTAGAACTCTTTGGACGACACAATCTCAATAGAGCAAGTGAGAAGAGGGCATGATGGACCAAAACTATAAGGTCCGTTGTGCTAAAGATCTAATTGTTTATATCTTTTAGTAGTTCTGAACTAAATGAAATGAAGAAAAATAATTCATGTTGCCAACCTCAAATTTGTAGGGAGCAAGGCTTAATATGTTGCTGTATCATAATTCAATAATTCTAAACTTTCATAGTCTAGTCTATTTACATGCACTAGTATTAAGAAAAGGGTGCTTCTGCTTTGCAAAGGCGAGACACAAAAAATGTGGATTATGTGTCAGCTCTTGAGGCAGCTGCGGTTCATTACTTTTTTTTTCTTTTGATAAGTGCAGAATGGGATGAAGAATTCATCATTCCACTTCAAGTTGTATGCTAGGCACAGAAATAATAAAAAATACTTCCCCAAAATTCTAGAAATTTGTTTACAATTGCAAATAAGGTCCGTTTGATTGTAAGGGTGGAAAATGGGTGGGACGCAAATGAATTCCAGGGAAAGTAATTGTCTAGAACTTGTTTTCCAGGGAATTGTTAATTAAGTGTGTTTGATTGGTATAATTTTCCACCCGAAAAATTTTAAAATTTTGAATCTTTTTATATTCGTTTGACTTTGTTTTACATGAAAATTGTCGATTAAAGCGATAATTTCTTTCACAATTGGTTATAAAATTTGTTTACATTAAAAAAAAAAAAAATTATTTCCAAGAAAATCATTTTTTCATCAAAGTTTTACATGAAAATTGTCAATTAAATGATTTTTTTTTTTACAATTAGTTATAAAATTTGTTAAAAAAAAAATCTTGGAATTCCATTTTCCCACCATGAATTCCACCAAATCAAGTCATTGGTGCACGTGTGAGGCATAAATGGAAAATATTTTCCATCAAACAACCAAATTCATGGAAAATTTAGAAAATCAAACAGGCCCTAAGTTAAATAGATATTTGCTAATTTACAAATATAATTAAAGTTTATAAGTACGAATAAGCATGAAAAATATACTTATCAGCGCATCAACGTAGATGTTAAACTATTACTCCTAATAAGATTCTTCTTTTTAAGATAAAATCTCAAAACTCATTTTGAAGTGTTACCAACTCGATCATTTCAGCAACACGTATTCTAGTCCTCTAAAGATCTATTGAACTACATATATACAAGCCTTTCAGTGTCTTGAACACACCAGCGGACCAGCACCCAACGACGGGGCACGGCTGCCTGTGCTGGACTCCGTCGTAACAGTGACCTATAGGCTGTAGAAGGAAGAAGGAAACCGCCGGCGGCGGCGATTGGCAAGGTTTGGCTTCCTTCCTTCCTTTGTTTTTTTTTTTTAGCTGGGCCTTTTGTTTGGGGTTACTCATAGCTTGTGGGCCTTATTTTTTAATTAATCGGGCCCATTCCCAATGGCAATGATCCATCTGAATCTGATTATATACCAAAACCAATTTGAAGGAAGCTTTTAAAGTTCAAAGCGTCCCTCATCCAACTTTCATGGTTCCACCGTTCCTGACGTAGCGTCGCCTCCACCTCATGCTGAAGCTTGCCATGTCGACGACGTTGACGAGTCGTCAGACTGGACGACTCGAGTCTCAAATGGCCTGAAGACTCGAAACTCTCGTCTGCAAGGCTGTCCGTAGTGCCGTGAGTCGTCTTCTTCTTCTCTTTTTTTGCTTTTGGTTTTATTTTTAATTTGTAAGTTATGATTACCTTATGAATCCTGATTTATGTTCTATCAGTTAATTGGAAATTTGACATTGAAATGAGAATTGTGAATATGTGATTTGGCATTTGGGGATTGGGGTAAATAATTTATGTTGCACTATCATTGAGTATCATTTATGAATTTTAACTTGTGAATTAAATATTACAATCTCGCTATTACGATCGTTGATTGTCGACGATAAATGGTCAACGGTAAAGGTCCGCCCTACCTGAAGTTAAATCCTGGATCCGCCGCGGTTGAACACCGTAGAAACAAACCAGTAACTTTACTATTTGATAGAACCAGCGTTGAGACTTGAACCAAGTTGCCGTAAAGATAAACAGACTGGCTCAGAAGTCAGACCAAGAATAACTCATCTACTTCCCTATTTCAAGAAATACACACAGAATTGTCCTTTTTTATTTTTTATTTTTACATAAATAAATACACTAGTTATTTTACTTAAAAACGTTGAATAAAATTATGTTTTTATAAATTTATATTTACATGCATTAAATGACATTTTCTTATGATTTCTACGGTATTTAATTCAAAATCTTTAATAAAAAAATAAATATATTTGAGGACAATGTTGACGTCAAGTTTATAAGAACCGGGATTAAAGTAATGAACATTAATGAGGAAATAAATCAATTAGTAATTTCCATTAAAGAAAAGGAAGATCTCCAAGCAGCCAAAAAACTGATTAAAATTGAGCCCGTGTTTACTGTAGACTCGACAACACTAAACAAGACTGTCCAAAAAAAGTGAAGACTCAATCTATTATCGTATACAGTACTGTTCGAAAGCGTGCAAAACTGTATACCAAAAAAAAAAAAAACATATCTTTTATCAATAACATCGTAACAAGAAAGTGAGTTCTTCCATTGCATTAATGACAAGACAATGTTTATGTATGGTGGACAACAATTCATTTTTCAATTAGCTGAATTCTTCTCCACAACTTTGGAGAAAGAATTGCCTTCAGAAAATTTTTTCTAGCCACAAATTCATTATAAACTGTAGTCCAATGGGTGCCACTCACACAAAATGAGAGCAACACAATAAAGAAGTCTCCAACAGTTTTTGTCGACACCAGTATTTTAAGTTGGAAATTACGGAAACTGATAAAAATAAAAGGTCCCCTCTTGTTTCAGTTTCAAATCAGGCTTTGAATGAGTAAAAATGATGTTTACTGAGGAAGAACTGGAGGTGCAATTGTCCGAGTATTGTACGATTCACAATGGCTGCATTTCTGACCAATTACGTGGAAGTACACCTCGGTCGTGTCATTGCAATCATTGCACAGAATCCAAACCTGCGAAATTTAAACATACCAGATGAAGTTCAGTGCATTGTCACATGCTTGGTAAGTTAGATTAAACCGTAACATTAAAAAAAAAAAAGTTAAAATATTGTACAGTATACTGTCCGGAACGATCCAAAACTGCATGCTAAACATACACGTAGCAATTAAGAAGGGCTGCAAAGAAGTACCTTCTTATACCTATACTCATTGGGCATGACAGTCGCTTCTATCTGTAAACATGCAACATTTTCAATATAAATTTAGTTTAATCGACCAAGCAAATGATAATGGGAGGGGGGTTAAAGTGCTTAAAATATATAGCCCGGAAAATGTAGAAAACTTTGACGAAAAATCTCAGTGAGAAAATGTGTAGAGACGAGGAAAATGAGGCAATAAAGACGTTGACCCGAGTTTTTAGCGGAACAATGAAATTAAAGAATAGACAAGGTTCTCTCAGTAAAAATAACAAATCAACTTCAGGTAGACTTAAAATCTCTTGTACTGTGACTAGCTATGAAACATAAAGCATAATTTGCAAGACGAGAAAGCTACTATTGATATGCAGAGTAGCTTGAGGAGGCGAAAGAAATGCACGTGTTGTACTCGTAATTAAGACTGCTAAAAATATTAACCGAAAGCTACCTCTTCATCTATTCTCTTCCAGGTTCCAGACATGTCCATGATCGATTTAGAGCAGATTGGGCAGCAGTACCTGAAGTTACCATCAATGCAGTTCGGAAAAATATTCGCGTACAAATTCTTTTAATAAGGGAAAAGAAAAAAAAAAAGGAATCTCAAAGTATATTGCAAGTAAATTGACAAATTACTTGTCACGCTTTATCATCTCGTGGTAACATTCACAATGCATGGTGTGTCCACATTTCATAACGGTTGTGTCTTTCAAAGAGTCAAACAGATACTGTAAGTGCAAAAAATGGGGCAGTATCACAATCTGACGACACAAGATTAACAGTAAAGAACTCGATAATGGAAATCAAGGAAACCTCGTAACATATAGGACAGTGATGTCTCATGGAGTTTTCTACGCACGAATGATTGTTACGCAAACTAACTGAATAACAAGAGCCTGCATAATTAAGATAAAAATGTAAGAAGAAATTCAAGTGTAGTGATCAACTTAGAGAAGGTGTTCGAATCCAGTAAGTTCTAAAGACTCGTATATTTTCTCGATCCTCACAATTTTACTGCAGAGATGAGGAATTCAACTGAAAAAAATGAGTTTAAAGACAAAGTAACAATAAAGTAATGCCAAAGAGCAGTTGCATACCACACTTCTTGCAGTGGAAGAAGTTCTCACGGCCGCCAACTCTAAATGATGAATCAGAAGTTAGATCAAATTAGTTACAGAATGGAGCAAGTTTTCCGAAGCTTAAAAGGTTTAATTATAAGTAAATAAGCAAATTTTAAAGATATAATAATTTTTATTTTGGCTCAGAATTTGAAATTAGTAACTTTTTTTGCTTAAGATGAAGAGAAGGGGAAAAAAACAAAAAACAAAAATTCTCCGAACATGTACATAAACAACAAATAAATTTTACTTATTTTAAAGCTTGGCCAAACATCAGCACAGCGTAAGAAATGGGCATAAAGTAAGCATTTCTTATCTGATTACTAACCTGCAGATTCCACAATCATCACAATGAAACTGTCCTTTGTCAATCTGCAGCAAGCATAGATTAGCACTGTTTAAGAATTTAGAAGCGACTATGATCAATGGAGAACAAAATCATAGAAACAAGTTATTTTAGCTAGGTAGAAAGAAAAATATCTTAATTACATCATCGTCATAGAATATGCACACGTCACAAAAGTATTCTCCCATATTGACGCCGCAATTTGTACAAACATGGGCAACCTGGACCAAAGGCAGATCATTTTTTTTTTAACAAATCAAGTATTGATAGAAACAGAACAAAAGGGCTTATAACTCAAGTCGAGAGAACATACAGGCTGCTCCGTGTCACAAACTGAACAGATAACCTACAAAATAAGTTAGCACATCCATCCATGTTAACAAGACTTAAGGAACATACTAAATCAAATACAAATGAGCAAAGAACAGAGATGTGAAAAACGTACTTGGTTTACATCATACCGCACCAATTCATGCCGATCAAAAATGTTTCGCAACAAACTCTGTTGACATAGAGTCAAAGCAACAAAAATCAGATAAAGAAAGCAAATAGACATAAGGGTTTGATTCAAAGCAACAAAAATCAGATAAAGAAAGCGAATAGACATAAGGGTTTGGTGTGTTGAAAGGATCATTTAGCAGGTCGAATAAATCAAACAAACAGAACCACATAAACCCATAGATCAAATAAAAGCACGAGAAGATTCTATTGGAATTAAAGAAAGAGAGGGCAGTGAAGGTGTTTGGAGAAATACCGTGGCTTCATTGTGACAGTGGCGACAATCATAGACCTCATTACAGCAAGGAGATCGAATCTTGCATCTTCTTCTGTAATGCTTGCATCTACAATAGTTTCAAATAATCAGAAAGTTATCAACTTGATACAAAAAAACTCAAAATCATCTCAGAGATTAAAGATCTGAGACTTTTTTAAACACTTCAAAGATTGAAACTATATTAAAAAGGAAAGATCCAAACTTTACGACTACATGCTACGTGGAAAATTAAAACACCAATCTGGATGTTGAAGTACATGAACGCGTTCTTAGATTCATAAATCGTGACTTCAACAGTTATTTAACTACTTAAACCAGGGCAAAGCGTTCTTACATTCATAAATCGTGACTCCAACAGTTATTTAACTACTTAAACCAGGGCAAATCCCCAATGAAACAGTTGAAATATTCAGCTTTTATGCATAAAGTTTAAAATTACACAATATGCCTAAGTTCGTGTTTCCTAAAAAGTAACTTATAAGTTCATTTTTCTATCACATCAATGTCAAATATTAATTTCAACAACATATTCATAATTACGGCCCTTTATTATCCACATATTTCCTGGGATCCGCTCATATTCCTCCTAGAAAGGCTAAAGTTTAAAGATTCAAACTTTATACACAATTAAACACAGCAGAAATTCAATATTCATCTGAAGAATTAATCAAGATTAACACACTAATGGAAAAGCTAAAAGATAAAATTTTTGAGCAAAATATTCAGCATCTTGAAGATTCAAATATACATATAAATATACATCAGAATAACAATCTTCAAATGAAATATCAATAAATAAAATCAACCCACCTATCAGATAACCAAAAAAAACTAATAGATTTCACGAATTTAAGCATAACATCACAAATCATTTGAAATTCCTACATCCAAATAAAATGAAAGGGAGAAAAATACCCATAACCCATCTTCCCAAAGGTAAACCGGTCATTGGAGGGGCTTTCCATTAGCATTGGCAATAATTATTTCCCAGAAACAAATGGGATAAGCCTGAAAGAGGGAAGTAGATTTAGGGGAAGAATGGAATGTGCCCAACAAAATAAAAAAATCTAAAATCTAAGTGAAAATGCCCTTATATCGAAATGGGACACTGACCCTTTTGTATCCGCGCATTAAATAATTCAAACAACCCCACTGCTTTACATTAATTTCCTATATATATAGAAAGATTTTCTTGATGGATTATGCATCTATATGGAAAGCGGAAAACGTGGGTAGGGAATGGGTGACAAAGGGGACAAGGCGCCTAGGAAATGGGCCAATAAGAGTGAAAGCAATTGCACAGAAATAAAGTTAACTGTGTTGACAGTTAAGATGGAGAAATCTTGTGGCTGAGACTTATTTGGGGTTTGTAGATCACTAGACTGTGATCAAAGTGAAGTCACGTGGGATGGTTGTATATGCACGTGACATGATAATGGGCTTTGACAATATTCTTTTTTTTTTGGAAAAATTCACAACTCAAGTTTTATCTATCCCAAAATCAAA
>CAIGRK010204635.1:0-15413 GCA_903798315.1 Fraxinus greggii
ATGGAGTACAGTTTTACTAAGTTCGGTGAGTGATTGGGTGCAGCATAAAGTTAAGTGAGTGAAACGTGGCACTTTGTAAAGTTCAGTGACCGTTGAAGAGACGTGTTTGAGAATGACATGGCTAATCACTGTCGAGTTGGAGTCATTTAACGGCCAAATATCAACGCCGTCGTCCACGTCTGTAAATGGTGTAGATGGAATTAACCTAGTGAGTGATGGAGTGCAGTTTTACTAAGTTTAGAGAGTGATGGTGTGCAACGTAAAGTTCAGTGAGTGAAACGTGACACTTTGTAAAGTTCAATGACCGTTGAAACAATTAACTCAATTCTTAATTGATAATTACCTAGAATAACAGTGTTATAATTGCCTTCGTTTGATGGAGATTTTTATAAAAATTCATTTTTTAACCACACATTCTCTCCATAAAATAATTTTACACGTAGACTTATAACTTTTTCTTATTTTGTAACAACAAATTCTGAGTTAATGGTTTCAAAAATCACTAAACTTACACCATGGTCACGGAATGCTCCCTGAACTTTAATTTGCTTAGCAATGCTCACTCAACTTTCGGCGTTTGCACTCTATCTATCATCGTNTTGTAAAGTTCAATGACCGTTGAAACAATTAACTCAATTCTTAATTGATAATTACCTAGAATAACAGTGTTATAATTGCCTTCGTTTGATGGAGATTTTTATAAAAATTCATTTTTTAACCACACATTCTCTCCATAAAATAATTTTACACGTAGACTTATAACTTTTTCTTATTTTGTAACAACAAATTCTGAGTTAATGGTTTCAAAAATCACTAAACTTACACCATGGTCACGGAATGCTCCCTGAACTTTAATTTGCTTAGCAATGCTCACTCAACTTTCGGCGTTTGCACTCTATCTATCATCGTCAAACAAACCATTAACACATCCGCTAACACGGCAAACAGAATCCTGACATGGCATAACTTAGAATTAAAATCCAAATCATACAATCCAAAAAAAAAAAAACCCCAATTAAAACCCACCCAACCCGTCGTTTCCCCTCTCCATCAATTGAATGAATTCACCTCCAACCACTTAATTCCCCCAAATTTCCAAACCCTAATTTCATCCCAATTCAATCTTTCACGCGACTCATTCAAAACCCAGAAAAGGTCGCTCACAAGCACAATGATAGGCAGCAGTCGGTATCCAGTTTCGTTGATAATTTTTTTTCATCGCGAATATTTTTCCCCATGTTGGCGTGAACATGTCTGAAGCTTGTGGGTCGAATGGGCAACGAAGGTTTTGTTAGTGTGGAAGCATGTGTGAAGACATCTTGGACAACATTGAATCTCGGTCACAAGTTTGTCGGTTGCCCATCCTATGGAACGCAGGAGGCATGCAATTTCTTCGTTTGGGTCGACATGGAATTGAACGATAGGTACAATGCAGTAATAAATGGGCTGATCCGATCAAAAAACAAAGTTGAAGAAGAATATACAAGATCGCATTTTGACCAATTTCTTCGTTTGGGTCGCATAATTTGCAGAAAAAGGAAAATATACAAGATCGCATTTTGGGTTATTCTTACCGTAGCTATGGTAGAGGTGGCAATAGGCCGACATGAGCTCGGCTTGTGGTCATCACGAGCGAAGCTCGTGAGTCGACTTTTCAAGAGTCGAGAGGCCGAGCCACTCGGCCCGTTTACCACCACTAAACCATACTCCACTGACTTGATGAAATGCGGTACCAGCAAGCCGCGACGTTGTGTAAATTGAAAATGAGTGAAAGAGAAATGATTTAACTGAATACAAAATTAGGGTGCAAGCAACTAATGAGCTGTCTGTCTCTAATAACCCAAAATCGATTAACAAGCTGTATTAAATTAATATGCTATCTCCAATGAATATAAAATTGGAGTCTCCACTAATTAATATATATAAAATTAAATATTAAGTTTGGTTCTGGTTGTGATTGTGATTCTTGAACTATAACTGAACCGGAACCAAAACCAAATGGTTCTCGGTTCAAAGAACCAAAACCATTAATTTTTTTGATATAACCGAACCGAATCACTTGGTTTGATTTGGTTTGGTTTCGTCTGAACATTTGTCCACCCTTAGCATCTATCATAGAAATATAGTTGGGTCATATATAAAAGTAAGTTTAACATTATTTGAGAGAGATTGTTAAATAAAATAGGAACATTGATTCGCGCAATCGTGTTGTCAATGTGTAAAATTAGGGTTAAAACTGATTATTGCATGAGAATTCGGTATCCTAATATGTTTGTCATTCATTAAAACTCATTAATCCGCATTTAGAATAATTTGAATTTAGTTTATTTAATTTACTCATAATTGCATAAGTAAATTAATTTATTAATAATTTTTTCACAAACAAATTCACCATATTACTCTTGTTTAGGTTAAGGTCGCAATAATTAAAATTGAACTAATCAATCTCCGTGGGACGATATTTGAACTCAAAATCCACTTTATTACTTATTAACTAACCGTACATTTGCGGTGATTTAAATTCGAAATATATTTCCGTGAACATATAACTTATATTATTGAAAAGTTTACTAATTGTGGTATCATATACAAGTATTATTGCGGTATCCTAGTTAAAGTATTGTTTGTTGGCTCTTGTCAAACTTGCTGGCCATTAGTGGAGATGGCTGGCTTGGGGCGCTGGTGCCGAAACCCGTAGGCATCGCTTACGAGATTTGCGTCAAATGGTACATCTGTGTGGATGAATAAAAAAAACCTTGTTAGAATAAGATGAAAATGTAGAAAACATAAGAATAATGCTAATTATGCTATGCATGAACAATTCTATTTATAATCTAGATGGCAATGCGACTTTTTATTGATTTTCTAATAAAGTTGAGATGCATTTTATGGATTGCTATCTAAGTGGTATGCTAATTGAAAGACTTCCATTCAACGTGACATTGCAATTAATGAATGAATAATGTTATGTAACTCTAGCGGTGCTATAATATAAATCTAGATGACCAAATGTAATAGATTTAATTAAATGAGCCGCATATTCTTGAATTTAAATGAATCCATTATTTAGTGCTCGCGCATGCTTGAATTTTTTGAAAAGTTTTTTTTTTTTTTGTGAAAATATGTTACTAAAAATAGGGGGAAATTATGACTTTTTGTTTTTTGGTTGAAACTCGAAAATGAGTATGGGGAAAAGTGATTTTTGAAAAAAATAATTGCAAACAACCAGTTAATGTCACACACATTGTCACTTAAATTTGTTGTCAAACACCAATTAGACTAGGTAGTATTACTCTTAAGGAATAAACACTCATGTTGTCACCCTTCATTTTTGAATTCATTTTTTATTAAGTTTTCTTGTCAACATGCCTAGAAGCAAGGTCAAGCTTCACTTAGAATACTGCTGCATAGCATTACCCTTTTAATTATCCTTCAATTAATGATAATCAATACTAATATTTATCATCAATTTGCGCTACAATCTCTAATTTTGTATAACTTACGCATGTCCTGATAATTGCAAAGACAAACTCCATAGCATTATTAAATTCAAACATCTTCATCTAGAAAAGTAGGCCATTATTTTCCATGGGAAAAATCATATGTACAACAAAAAATTTTATAGATGGTTTACACCCACTCACATGTGTGGGATCCACCGGAAAAAAAAATGAAAGAAAACCCACCCATCCCCTGCATTGTGTGCATATGGCGGTGTTTTGTAGAACCATGCTTTCATTTTCGATTACTTGGTACGTATTACATTGTAATGTTTTTAGAAAACGTGTTAAGTCTATGTTTGGATAACAATTTATATAATTTATAAATTCATACAAGATAAATATTAATTTTCAATTACACATTCTTAATTATTATTCATTATTATGTACACATTTATTTATTATTATTATTCCTCTTTATAAATCATTTATAAAAATGCCAAAATGAGATGTTTTCTTCCGTCCTTGTCAAGAACAGTAAACTAGAAGAAATGGGAGAAGGTTAAGGTCTTGTTTGGTACCAATTAAAAATTCAGATTTTAATTTAACTCAAAGTTAACAATTCATTTGAATCACGTATTTTATGGGTCACACGACTCTTCAACCACACATTTCATTAACTTCTATCAAAATATACTAAAAATCTTATTTTAATCCACACCAAACATGGGCTAAATACATCCTATATAGGGTCTCTTGAGAGCATCTTAGTTAATTATAAAAGTCCGTCTTAAAGCCTATAAAAATAAGTAATTAACTCATTTTTAACTTTGATTTATTTAAATTTAGAAATTGCATTTTTACTCATAAGTAAAAGTTAATCTTTTAAGACTAACTTTTTTATTAGTGTCAAAATATGGAATTTAGTTTGACCAATAAAAAGAACTTATTTATTTTAATACATGCTTATTTTACTTATAAGCCAAAGTTTCTCTAAGAAGTAACTCTTACGCTATTGTCAAATAAGTAACTTATTTTAACTTCGATAAAACAATTATATATTTTAAAATTTACTTATAAGAAAAATTATTTTTTGATTTCTGGATTGTCAGTAAAACATGTTATTTTTTAAAAATAACTCTTATATTTATGTCAAAATAAGTAACTTGCTTAATTATAACTTCGATTAATAAAAAGGCATTTTATAAAACTCACTTGTTTTCTTATTTGCTATCTCAATTCAACTCACTTTTTTCTATTATTCGATATATAGATTGCAAGTTACAAATAATCAACTCTAAATCTACCGCATGGGATAGCTAATTTAGTACAATGTGACTATGCGATATAGCTAGCTGTATATAAATAATCTAGTTATTGACAAGTCAAAGATTTATATTCACACCATGCTTGAATCAAATTATTCTCCCCAAGAATGCATTTTAAATAGTGTTTCGATGAAAAATATGTGGAAAAAATAAGGAAAAAATTTAGATTTACGTGTAATATTATATTATTGAAAAATGTAGAGTTGAAAATAAGAGAAAGAAGAATGTATTTGAGTATCATGGTGTCAATTCGAATTGAGGAAAAAGGTCGTTGAAACAGGGTCTTATTGCTAACCGTTTTAACTGCTTCAAAAATTGAAAAAAAAATTGCCATTTTTTCCCAACCCCTATAACCTACCACCATCTACCTCCTCTCCTCCCTTTCACTCACAAATTTCAACTAATTCTTACTTATAATTTACTTCCTAGATTTCTTCAGATGAATGACAATCGAAAAATTCAACAATGGAAGAAAATGAGTGACTCAATCAAATCAATGCAAAGCGTTCAACTACCGCATTGAGCCTTCAAAGTTGTTGAAATTGACCCATCAAACACCACCATTATAGCAAAATGCCCTTCTCTTTATTCGTTCAAGGCTCCAAACCCACCTTTAAATCCTTCTCAATTTTCCCTTTTTACACTTGCATTTTCTTGGTTATTGAAAAATTTGCCCTAAAATGTGGACTACTTCAGAAGATATATTTACAGGAAATGCAGGAAATAGTAGCAGAGATGATGAAAAGGCTCTGGTGTTGGCTACTTTGCAGAGATCTCCTTCTTATGTTCAGGCCCGGACTGCGGTTTTTCGCAACCTTGGCGGAGAGATGTCATTGATTGATGTTAGTAAAGTTAAAGATGCAGAACAGAAGCAGGTAGTGGATAAGTTGATTAAAGCAGTTAATGAAGATATGGAGCTGTTTTTCAAAAGAGTTAGACGAAGATTTGATGTGTAAGCCTGACTGAAAATTTAGTTTTTTCTTTACTTTTATTGTTTTTCTATTTACACTGGAGTTATTATCAAATTCTCATTTATGGGTATTTTGTGTTTGTCCAAATAATTGGTTATACCATACACACAGACTGTTTGATGTAGACTTTTGAGAACAGATTTTGTTAAAAACTACGGAAAGTTAGAGTCCTCGTGCAAAATTATTTTTATTCGGAGAATGTGTGATTGATAATGAGTTTGGAAAAAAATAAGTTTTAAAGAATCTCCACCAAACAGGAGGCACAAAAAACTTTTTATATTTTTCTAGAAGTTGTTAACTCTATATAAATGGAATTTTACTCTGAGGACTAATTCTAGAATTTCTACGTTATTACTTTATTTTGTTTTGCTAGGTTGATTTGATTTCTATAGGGTATCTAAGAACTATGCATCTGCTTTTCTTGTTTTCATGGATTCGGTTTAGTTTTGGGCAAAAGAAACTCTGGTTTATATTAGCTTAATTTTTTTAAAAAAAAATTTTTGAAGTGAGAAGATTTAAGATTTTTTTTTCTCTCCTGATTTATGAATAATAATAGTTAGAATGATGCTGATATAACAAATGGTATTCATTCATAACGTGTTTGGCTGGTTCCCTTAATGAGATAAAGAAATATGGGAATCAAAATCATCTCATAATTGTATAGTCAAATTGATTACATCATAGTTTGTAGATGTCAATTTTACAATTAGATGAATGACGTCTGATCAGTTAGTTTTTCGCAATATCATCCCAACGATTGACCTACAAAGGAGTCGGTTTAATAGATTGCTATCTTGAAACTTCTTGCTCGAAGATTTTAGATTGTTATTTATAATTTTGTGAAATCTAATCAATCCCTTTTATTGAAGTGGCCCAAAGTTGGAAAGTTGGAAACGAAGTATGGTTAAGACTGAAGAGTGCTTCATTCCACTGATAATATTTACAGATTGTCACAATAGAATTTACAATCCCTGTACTGGACCGAGTTAACATCTGCCTATTTCTTGGTTCTTAGCACTTTCAGTTTTGGACTTCTCCTCGCAGTATTTAGAAATCGATGTTATGGGACTATTTTAGTAATGGTGCAATCTGATTACTTTATATGTTGCAGATAACGTGAATTTGACCTTCAGTTCCACGGTTGGAGAACTAAAAGTCTTAAACCTAATATTGATTCTTGCAAATATGCAGTAGTGCTATTGTTGAGGGATGCATCCTGTGGGTAGCTAGTTTATTGACATACTCAAGCATCTTAAATTTCTAAAAGTTCAAAAACCATCTGTTCCATAGATGGTAATTCCGAAAACAATTTCCAGGAGTTGCATATAGCATATTATAAATTATGTTTCTATTCAAGTTGCTCTATATGCGCTTTGAAGTTTTGTATTGGGTTTGAATACTGATTTTCATATTTGATAGTCAGTTGTGCAATTTTCTCATGATAACTAGTCTAAAATGAGTTATTCTATTCTACTTTCTTATTCTGTGGCTTCTGGCATCAATGTGAATTGTTGGGACATGTACTAAATGCCTGAAATATTCCAATTTGACCATGTTCATTACAGCGTTGATCTGGAATTTCCGAAAGTTGAGGTTCGATTTCAGAATCTGAGGGTGGGTGCATTAGTCCATGTTGGAAGCAGAGCACTGCCAACCATCCCAAATTTTGTTTTTGATATGACTGAGGTAGGCATACAGATTAAAGATTTTTATTAAGGTAAAATCATTTTGCCCAGCATTGTTCTAATACTAATTTTCTGTGGGAAAATGAAAAAAAAAAAGACTTTCTTGAGACAGCTCAGGATTTTCCCTGGTAGAAGAAAGAACTTATCTATATTAAACAACATCAGTGGAATCATTCGTCCTTCAAGGTAGATCTCGAGCTTCATTGAATGGTCAAATCAACACTTCCATTTTAATGAATGTAATTGATCATTTAGGTTGACTCTCCTTTTGGGCCCCCCAAGCTCTGGAAAGACTACATTTCTTTTGGCTCTTGCAAACCGCCTTAGTCCTTGCTTGCAGGTACGGTAGCATCATTTTTAGTATTGATATTAATGCCCTTTATCAATTTTCATCATTTAATAACAATTATTCAGTGAAACTAGTTAAATTTTTGTATAGATTGAGTATCTTAAATAGGCCATTCACGGACTTAGATGAGAAGAAACTGTGCTTTAATGCATCTAGTCCTTTCCTGTCTTTCTGGTAAACAATAGTGTCTTGAAAGCGAAGTAAAAAATATCCGTATTGTCAACATTTATTTTCTAAATTGCACACTCAGAATTGACTCAGGTAATGTTCATTCGATATTGGTGTCCGTAAGCTGTGTTGTTCCATGTATTAACTCTATATGTTTACAGATATTCTAGTGAAATCTGAACATAAAATTTGGTTAGCTGTGTGCTACAATGTCCTCTCACTTTCAGTAAATCCACGCCGTTGTATCATCAAAAGCACAAAAGTGCTTTTCTTCTTGGAAAATAGAATGACTAGGCATCTCCATGTTAGAACATATTCTGTTGATTTCCTGGAAATTTCAATTAATTTGTTATCCCTACATCTGGTTGGTCCAGGGGAAGGCCGAACCTGGAAATTTAACTTACATAATTTTTATTTTTGTCATTAGATATTGTGTGTTTTTTTCTTCTTCTTATCAATGTAGTAAAACTACTTTGAAGATGTCAGGGAATATTACGTATAATGGACACAATCTGAAGGAATTTACACCTCAGAGGACTTCAGCATATGTTAGCCAGCAGGATTGGCACGTTGCAGAGATGACAGTGAGGGAGGTCCTTGAGTTCTCAGGGCGCTGTCAGGGTGCTGGATTTAAGAGCGGTACGCTTAATTAGAGATTCATGTTATGCTATTGAAGCAATTTTATAATTACACGTTTCTAATGAACATTATGGAAATTTGGTTGGGGAACCGTCGACTTTTGGCATAGAAATGCTTAGGGAACTTCTGAAAAGAGAGAAACGTGCTGAAATAAATCCAGATGAAGATCTGGATATGTTCATCAAGGTACGCTTTCCTGGTTGAAGTTCTCTTAGATTAGTGTGGCCCTGAATTTGTGTCCCAAAAGCGCATGTTTATGTCTGAATTGAAATATTGGTTATCTCCTAGGCAGTGGCACTAGGGGAGAAGACAAGTGTTCTTGTGGAGTACATCATAAAGGTACAATCTCACTTCTGAGAAAAATAAGGTCCATGCATTTTTTAGTCCATTATTGTTGCATTACTTCTCATATATCCATCTGAATTTTAACAAAGATGTTAGGATTGGATATGTGTGTTGATACATTGGTGGGAGATGAAATGCTAAAAGGGATCTCTGGTGGCCAGAAAAAGCGACTTACCACCGGTAGCTCCTTCACATTACTTTCATGTTGCTTGTTTGCGCGTGCGGAAAATGTTCAGCATTGGTTACTAACATAACATCATTTTGGCAGCTGAACTGCTCGTGGGTGCATCTAGGGTCCTTTTCATGGATGAGATATCGACTGGACTAGATAGTTCAACAACTCATCAAATTATCAAATATCTAAGGCACAAAACGCATGCTTTTGATTGTACAACACTAGTATCGCTCTTGCAACCGGATCCTGAAACGTATGAGATGTTTGATGACATAATTCTTTTAAGTGAGGGACAAATTGTGTATCAGGGACCTCGTGAAGCTGCAATTGAATTTTTAGCATTTATGGGTTTTAGGTGTCCATCTAGAAAAAATGTTGCCGACTTTCTACAGGAGGTAATATTTTGGGGTGCTTTGAACTAAAGTTATGCTCGTTCTTATTTTTGGGCTCACCTTTTGAATACTCATGAGCAGGTTATATCTGAAAAGGATCAACAGCAGTATTGGTTCCTCAACTATCCTTACAGATATGTACCTGTTGAAAAGTTTGTAGAAGGTTTTCAATCCTTTCGTGTAGGCAATTCTTTGTCCCAGGAGTTGGCCATTCCATATGACAAACGTTACAACCATCCGACCACTCTATCAACTAGTACTTATGGTGTAACAAGGGCCAGGCTTCTGAGGATTAGTTTCTCTTGGCAGATGCTACTACTGAAGCGGAATTCTTTTGTATTTATTTTCAAATTTATACAGGTAATGTTTTTCCTCTCCAAGTCTCTTGTTATGGCCAAAGTGAAATCTTTTGACCCTGTCCTTATTTTAGTTATTGGCAATCAGAACCTAAAATAATAGTTGTCTGTTGTATTATACAGTATGACCCGGAAATGCTCATACAGGAAATATGTGTTGCATTTGCAGCTTCTTCTAATTATTTTGATCATAATGAGCGTGTTCTTCCGAACAACGATGCATCACAATACACTTGATGATGGAGGTGTATACCTAGGTGCACTTTACTTTGCATTAGTTATGATTCTTTTCAATGGATTCATGGAGGTCCCAATGTTGATAGCCAAGCTTCCCGTTCTTTACAAGCACAGAGACCTGCACTTCTACCCCTGCTGGATATACACTCTTCCCTCTTGGATTTTGAGTATTCTCCCTTCACTTGTAGAATCTTTTTTATGGGTAGGTGCCACATATTATGTTATTGGCTTTGATCCCGAAATAATGAGGTATTTATTTCTTCGACACATCGTTTTGTCCTTCTTTCTTTTTCTGCTTTTTCGATATCGTAAAAATAAATGCATATCTGATTTGCTTGATGATGTGCAGATGCTTAAAGCAATTCTTGTTATACTTCTCTTTGCACCAGATGTCAGTAGCCCTTTTCCGCGTGATGGCATCATTAGGCCGAAATATGATAGTTGCCAACACATTTGGATCTTTTGCAATGCTTGTTGTCATGGCTCTAGGAGGTTTTATTCTTTCAAGAGGTCATTTATAATCTGTCCCGTAGCTGTTTGTTGCTAGGAATATGTTCTTGACGGGTCATTTGGCCTTTTCTTTTCCAAAAGAACAATATGATCACACTAAATTTGTGATAACCTTTCTTATTCCAACAGATAGCATCCCTGTGTGGTGGATCTGGGGTTATTGGCTTTCCCCTTTGATGTATGCCCAAAATGCAGCTTCTGTGAATGAATTTCTCGGCCACTCCTGGGATAAGGTATACTGATATATTGGTTTTATTTCTGTCTAATCTGCATTTCTGTTCTATCCATTAATGTGATTTATTCATTCCACTCTAAGGGATGGCTTCAGTTGTTATGTTTTAGGAATCCGGAACTTATATCCTGAAAAACTATATGGAACAACCATATCCTGAAAGATAATGCACATCAGACACTGGTCCATCTTGGGATTTAATGAAGTTATACTACAGCATCACACTTTCTTCAAACTTTGAGGCTTTTAGCATTTTTTTTTCTTACTGAGGTCAACATCAATTTAAAACTCAGAAAATAAGAAAGAAATAAATGGTTACAGAGCCACACCTTAGTTAACTTTAAAAAACCTATTTAGTTAATCAGTTTTTAACGTATTTAGTAGAAGCGAAAAAAGAGGCTTTCTGCTAGTTATTAGTTCTTCCTAATCATTAGTACTTTGACCTTTTTCCTATTGTATATTATACTTTTCTGTAACTGATAGAAAGCAGGGAACAACAATACTTTGTCTTTGGGAGAGACGTTAATCAAGATTCGCGGCTTATTTCCCGATAGCTGTTGGTATTGGATTGGTGTTGGAGCATTACTTGGATATACACTACTATTGAATATTCTCTTCACATTAGCTCTGACTTACCTAAACCGTAAGTTTCGTCCCCAAAGATCCTATATGTCATAGTTTCCATATTGCCGACAACTCAGAGATTCTGATTTCTAGTTTCTCAATTATATTGATTATCAATCTACCATACGATTGTCATTAAGTAAATGTAAATAGGCACCCTCACTTTATAGACGTCTATGCTTTGATCATTAAAACAGATGTATCATCATCATTATACATCAAATCATAGGATGTTCCCAGATTATGGACGTGTTTTGTGCCTCATTCCAGAAAAAAATAGTTATGTTTAGTATAGAAGCTTTCTTCATTAACTAGTCATGACTACTGCATATGACAAAATAGTGACAGATGATAGTCCAAAAAACTCATAGAAACTTTGAAATTCAAATTTAGAAAGCACTTATTGATCTGTTATTAGCTCAAATTGATCTATAAGAATTTGCGTAGTCGTCTGTAGAAGTGATATGCCATGTCTCTCTAGACTAGCAATAAGGCATACCTGTAATTTTCCAGCTACCTTATTGGTCCATTTAGTGACAATCAAAAGCCAAGTAAAATTGTCTTTTCCAATCTTATGCAGCCATTGGGAGTCAGCAAACTGTTGTTTCCAAAGAAGATTCCAAAGACAACAAGGGACAAGAGAGTGAATCGTCCATCATTTCTCTCAGAGAGTTTCTTCAACATTCACACTCGTACAGCGGTGAGCTTAAATGATTGTACTTGTTGATTTGTTTCCTTCTCTTGATTTGGCATAAAAAATTTACTAACATTTTCCTTTTAATCCAGGAAAGAACATTAATAAACAAAGAGGCATGGTTCTTCCTTTTGAACCTCTTTCAATGTGCTTTAGCGACATCAGCTACTACATAGATGTTCCTTTGGTATATTAACAGCTTATTTCTCATACATGTAAAATGTTTGGAACTCCATATTAGTATTGATAAATTTATAATTCTTCCCTTTTTTATGTTTAGGAACTGAAGGGACAGGGCTCGCCAGAAGACAGGTTGCAGCTACTGGTAAATGTTACTGGAGCATTCAGGCCAGGTGTACTTACAGCATTAATTGGTGTTAGTGGTGCTGGCAAAACTACACTCATGGATGTTTTAGCCGGTAGGAAAACTGGTGGATATATCAAAGGAAGTATCTATATTTCAGGATATCCCAAAAAGCAAGAAACATTTGCAAGAATTTCTGGATATTGTGAGCAGAATGATGTTCATTCCCCGTGTCTGACTGTGCATGAATCACTTCTTTTTTCTGCTTGTCTCCGGTTATCATCTCAGTGTGACCTCAAAACACAAAGGGTATTACTTTGTTTTTTTATATTTATTTTCTTCTATTATCTCTAATATCTGATCCTTTGAGGATGTTTTGTATTGGTTTCAGGCTTTTGTAAATGAGGTCATGGAACTGGTTGAACTAACTCCACTACGTGGAGCATTAATTGGTGTACCTGCAGTTAATGGTTTGTCAATAGAACAAAGGAAAAGACTGACAATTGCAGTTGAGCTTGTGGCCAATCCTTCTATTGTGTTCATGGATGAACCGACTTCAGGACTCGATGCCAGGGCTGCTGCTGTTGTGATGAGAACTGTGAGGAATATTGTTGACACTGGACGGACAATTGTTTGTACTATTCACCAGCCCAGCATTGACATTTTCGAATCTTTTGATGAGGTTTCCTTCTTTTATCTACTAAGTGATGTTTACTATAATTATTGCTTTTATTGTACAAAATCTAATTTTGTAAATTGTTTCTTCTTCTTTCTCTTTTCATTTTTCTCAGCTTATACTCATGAAACAAGGTGGACAGCTCATTTATGCTGGTCCGTTGGGAAACAGATCTTCCAAACTCATTCACTATTTTGAGGTGAACTCTTTTTGATTAATTTCCTATCTATGTTCTCTACACTATTCTAAGCTTGACACTATCTCACAATTCCATGACTATTCTGTCGTCATTTTCCTAGTCTATTCAAAGAGTTCAAAAAATCAGACCAGGATATAATCCAGCCACTTGGATTCTAGAGGTCACATCAACTGCAGAAGAAGTTCGCCTTGGTTTGGACTTCGCACAAATTTATCTCCAATCAAATTTATTCCAGTATGTGTCTTTTTCTTTCATGTAGGAGAAGAAATTTCTATCCGACCAATATCCTCTCTTTATTCAATTTTTGTTTTCACCGTTTCAGGAGAAATAAAGATCTGGTCAAAAGTTTAAGCAAACCAGATAAAGATAATGATTTAAGCTTCCCAAGCAAATATTCACTGTCATTTTTTGGTCAATTTCTGAAGTGCCTTTGGAAACAAAACTTGTCCTACTGGCGAAACCCACAGTACACTGCCGTGCGCTTCTTCTACACTGTTATAATTTCATTGATGTTTGGAACAATATGCTGGAAATTTGGTTCCAAAAGGTATGCTTCTTAAAACTTGAATCCCCTCTATTGAAAATGATTTCTGTCAAAAGGTTTAGTAGTTAGTGTTTTTCTGATGAAAGAAGAGAGGAATAACCTGCATGCAATCTAATGAGCATAAATATATCAAAACTTGTTGAGCAAGAGACGTGATTGTTATTAGAGGTTCTTATTGTCAAATTGCCACATATTAGCGACGTTTCGTTCCTAGAAGAGAAATTATATGTCATGATTTGATTAATAAATATATTATCTAGATTTTTCGGAGACCTTGCTGGCTTAGAAGCCCTGATGAGTCCAATCCATTCGAAAAGGAAAAGGTTGCTTGCATGGCTTCAATAACATACCAATGTTAATCCAATTTTCATTGATTTGGGCTGAAGTAACTGCCTCTTTCTTCTGAATTTCTTTTCTACTCCCCTCCTTTTGTACTTAAACAGTGTCTTCTGCAACTGTTGGTAAACAAATCTTCTGGTTTTGACTATAAAATTTGACAGAATTTATCTTTACAGGGAAACTCAGCAGGATATTTTTAATGCTATGGGATCCATGTATGCAGCTGTCTTATTCATTGGGATCACAAATGCTACTTCTGTGCAACCGGTGGTTTATGTTGAAAGGTCTGTTTCATATAGAGAGAGAGCAGCAGGAATGTATTCTGCACTACCATTTGCCTTTGCACAGGCACGGAATCTTGCCTTCTTCTTCTTCTTTGATTTAATTTTCAATATAGTTAATGTTCTTGGAAGGATATTCATACCATTTTACTAAACCTTTTTGTGCAGGTTATAGTTGAGTTCCCATATGTATTTGTGCAGTCACTTATATACAGCACTATCTTCTATTTCATGGCCTCTTTCGAGTGGAATAAATGGAAGTTTCTTTGGTACATGTATTTCATGTATTTTACATTACTCTACTTCACCTTCTTTGGAATGATGACTACTTCTATTACACCGAATCACAATATTGCTGCAATCCTCGCTGCGCCATTCTATATGATGTGGAACCTTTTCAGCGGCTTCATGATTTCCCGAATGGTAACTAATCCCTCTCACTATCATTTCTCGAGTTTCATCGTCTAGCCACTAATGAACATCATCTTTTTTTCCAACCATATAGCCACAGTCCTCAGTAGAATAGGGTGTGTATCAGTTGTTACGACTCCAACTATTGATTAGAGTAAATATTTTAGAAAGGACACATACTTTATATATCATCATTAGTTAAAAAAAGACTCTCCTTGATGAATGTGTTGATTCACAGTCCCTCTTTTCATGATTTTTCTTCTTTGATCAGAGGATTCCCATATGGTGGAGATGGTATTACTGGGCAAATCCTATAGCTTGGAGTTTATACGGGCTTCTCACATCCCAGTACGGAGACATAAACGAATCAGTAAAACTTGCTGATGGCGTTCACTCGGTGCCCGTAAAGCAATTGCTCAAAGTTCAGTTCGGGTTTAGGCATGATTTCTTGGGTGTTGCTGGTATTGTTGTGGTTGGTTTCTGCGTACTTTTTGCAGTCACTTTTGCATTTGCA
>CAIGRK010204668.1:0-11860 GCA_903798315.1 Fraxinus greggii
ATTTATCACATGATGTTGCATTTGATCATTATGAAAAAATTTCTCAACACAAGCAATTTAAGTATTTATAATCAATTCATCATCATTGATACATGGATTCTTGAAGAAATAGAACGTATTAAAAAATAAGCCTTTGTATGAAATAGACTATCAAGATAACCCTTTCTTTTAGCATCAATACTGTCTAAGATTAGCCTATAATCACATTCCCTCTTCATTGTCTTCATTTGCCTTTAGTAGCTCTTCATAAATAAAGCGCATTGAAAGCTTTCCTTCCCGTTCAACAAGTCTAAGCACTTTCATTAGTGGAGTGAATATTCTCCAACACAATTCTATCGTGTTCTAAAAATCATTCGGAACAACAATATCAAATGCCTATTTTCCTTTTTTACTCCTAGACAATTTCGTGTTATCCCATTCATTGATATTCATCATACTTCTCGACTCTCATTTTTTATCAAGCAAACTTTACAATATTAAAAAAGAGGCTGCAAATCTAGTGACTCCTAAATAAATTTCAGCAACAATTCCAACCGCTTATGGCAAGCAGCTGTAATTTCAGAAGTGTAATTGCAGCTAAACTCATGAAAAAGTAAAAATACACTACCAAGTTAATTATAAACCCACACTAAAAAACGAAGCGAAGTTGTAGAAAGCTAATAACAAAAAATGTCACGCTACTTGTACGCTGGAGTTAATCCTCACAAGAGGGGGGCCCACAATTTTTTTTATTGGTTGTGGCCCTCCTCTTGTGAGAGCATTTCCCAAACAAAAACCCAAAAATATAATATTATCACAAAAAAAATGGGCAGGGGATGTTGTTTCCAATTTGTCTTTATCACTTTATTGTATAATAAATTTGTATTTAATAATTTAATAGAAAGGGAAGATGAAACGTTTTAATTAGCAAAAAAAATAATAATAATAAATAAATAAGCACACTAAACTCCTTAAATCCCTCTTCGATTCAAAGGCGAAACATTTTTGTCACGCTTCGCGCTTAGGCTGCGTCTAGACTCCATTTTCAGAACAGTACCTGTAACAAAAATGGAAAAGAAAATCTATCTTCTTAATTCGCGATTATCCACTAAATTTAGAAAAAAATTGAGGTTGGATGTTTGCGAATGAGGGTAATAATGTCATTTTATCAACAGTTCTTAGCGTCTAATTTCAACATAGTCGAAGACTGACTTCCATAATCATTTTGAATATTTTATAAACAGAAAATCGAAAACCCAGAAAACTTGTCAATAGCGTGGTAGATTTCAGAAGCGACATTTGTATTTTAAACTCACAAACTCTCTCTCTCTCTCTCTCACACGTCCGTCAGTCCGTGCGTCTCTTTCTCGGGCTCTCTCTGAATTTGCACCATTTTGTTTGTGAGGTTTTTGATATCGAACTTGGATGTAATTTCTTTGAAAATTCGTCGGAGTATTCAGCTGAATTGGGTTCTCCAAATTGGTGAGCTTTGATCATGTACTTGACCATCCCTACTTCAAGGGTTCACGTAATATTTCTTTTGGCTTCACTTTTTCGTAATTTTATTCATTTATTAGTTTTTATTGGGAATTGGGCTGTGGGCGAGAAGGGGTGTCTGAATTTTCTATTTTGGTAAGAAATCTTGCTTAATCTCTGACTATTTAGGGTTTAAGGTCTAAAATTTTAGCTCCTTGTCGAGTTTTTATTATGCTTTTATGTTTTAGTTATTGTTGAAGACTAAATTTAAGTAAATAACCAGGTTTGGTATCTAATCTCTGTATCTATTCGTTCAAGTATAGAGAAGTGGTTCAATGAATACACCTTAAAATGGGGAGGCATTTTATTGATCATTTATGAACTGTTTGTTGAATCCTATCATGCCAGAATATTCAGTTATTGATCGATGGAATAGATAATTTTTCGAGAAGAATTAGAAAGATTCCTTCTTTTTTCTTGTTCATCTTTTTCATATATGGAGTTGGTTTAGCAGGATATCAACACGATTCCTTAAGCTGTCATAATGAGTGGATGTCTCATTATGATTTCATGTTCTATAGTCAAACTTAGATAGTGGAAGTCAAATCACACTGCAACATGAAAATCAACTAAAGTTGAGCAATGACAATGAAATTTCGTGTGCAGTATGTTGATTAGCAGATGTCAACAGCCTGATTTCCATTAATTTTATTTCAACTATTTATCTTCCATTTATTCCAGCAGTATTGCACTCAGTTAAATTCATTTCTTATGCTTGTTCGAATTTTCTGTTCTTTGCAAAAAAAAATTGACTGTAGGCTTGCTTTCCATATATCAATGAACTACCTGCATATGAATATGGTTCTCGCATGTAAAGCATAGTGATAACTTTGCATTTTTTTGTTGCTGAAGAAATGTGAAAATCGTTGTTGCTAGAGGTGTCTATTGCAGTTTTTCTGGATAGAATGGCAACTGAGAACCCTATGAGAATTCTGGAAAGCAGTCAAGCTCGAAAGTGGGCATCTTCCAAGGATGCTGCATCCAACATAGCCATTGACGAACTGGGATTGCTTCTTAAAGGACACGACACTCGTGGAGATCGAAGTAACATGGTTTTCAGCCGTAGTGATAGTGCACCTCCTAGTATAGAAGGTTCTTTTGCAGCTTCTGGTAACCTTATAAATCGACAGAACTCCGGTTCGAATTCAAGTTTGGCAACTTTAAACAGCGCGTTAGAAAAATTTCAATCCGAGGAGCAACTGCGTACCAATCCATATTATGCATACTATTCCTCAAATCAGAGCCTCCCCCCACCTATTATCTCAAGGGAGAATAGACATCAGACTTCTGGCAGTAATTGGAGATTATCATCTCCAGACAGCGGCAACCTATCCTTTCACGTGCCGAGAAGTTCTCTTCCAATTCATGAGGAGGAGCCTGAAGATGCTAGTTCATCCAAGAAAGCTTCTGGTGACTGGGTAGAAAGTAGTAATCGTATGATGCCTGGACACAACAGAGTGTCTTTCACTGGTCGCAATCTAATACAGGTAATGGACAAGGTTTTTTCAGTCCGATGTTGTTGATGAACATGTTACAGTCTGAATGTGATCATTTTTGGCATATCATAAGGATTTACAGAACTCATGGCCCATGTATTTCATAAAAAATGCTTAAAGATATTTGTGTTACAAGTCTTTGGCAGTGGGGCCATTACCACATTGTCCAATGGATAAAAATGCATCCCAATTTCACTGCATTGGATGACGTGGCAGTGACTCACAGCCACATAGACTGGTGATGAACTCCACTCTTGAACAATTCATACTTTCTGTATTAGTTAAAACAAGTGGTGAAGTGATGATCAACTTTTAAAGATCTGCAGCATTTCAGCTATATAAATATTTATTGTATATAAAGATAACAACTTGAAGTGAGTAATGTTTGACTTGGAATTTGTAAATATTTTTAATCATCTATCCGGTTATTATTGCTTCTCTCCTTGTATTGTCTTCAACGTATACCAAAAGAATTAAGTGATAAATAAACCAATTCCTTTCCTCCGGAGTCAGGAGTGAGTGAGATCTTGTTAATCTCCCAAGCATTATTTTTTAACCTTGTTTTCCAGAGTCACAGAGTTAATTCTAACACCAAGCTTTCTCAGAAGAATCACATTCAAGTGTATATTGTTAAATTGGTTAGGGAATTCTATTGATTTTTTTGAATTTTATTATTAAATAAGTAACATTATCGGCAAGAGTCTACGTGCGTGAAAAGGGGTAGGGTGAGGTGGGTGCCTCTTCATATAAAATGTAAACTTAATTCTGCTTACACTGTCTTCTACCCAATGTCATGACAATTACCATTTGGTTTTACCTATCCTGTTATGTTAGCTCTCATTGTTTTTAAGAACTTAATTGAATGCTATTGGACATAAGGCCGTGCTTTCTGCAACAGTGAATTATGTTATTCCATGGCATGGGAATGGTGTGTGCATGTCATTTTTATATTATTTAATTTCCTTGGGTGTTTGGCCATTGAAGGTCAAGATGTCCATAAGATGGAAGTAGTAGAAATGAGAATGCTAGAAGGACAAAAGGGAAGAAATGACAATGTACACCAATAAATGGAGTTGTACTGATTGAAAATAAATTTAAGGAAAGTGGACTTGGGTGGTTGAGTCATGTTTTGCTTCGACTTGAAGAGACCTTGTTCATAAGAGAAGTGATTTCGGCAGAGCAAGTCAGAAGAGAGAGGGACTGACCAAAATTAATATGCCCTGATGTAATTACTGACAATGTAGTTGCTTTATATCCCAGCAGCTACATCAGTGAACGAAGTGGAATGACCAAAAAGGGTTTTTATAGCCGACCCTAAACATATTGGGAATAAGGCTTAGTTTGTTTTTGTTATTATTATTATTATTATTTTATTTTTATTTTTTTGAGCAAGGACCAAGGGGGTCTTGCTTGTGTTCCCCAATGCTCATAATTTACTAATTTTTGTTGAATTGATATCTAGGAGGATTTCCCTCGTATACCTTCACCAGTATATAATCACTCTCACTCCTCAACTCATGTTATGACTGAAGAAGTAGCTGACAATGATGTTGAAACCATTTCATTTGAAAATCTCTCTTTCAATGCATCAAAATTGCCTGAATCAAAGTCGGCACCAGATTTTCATAGTGAAATAGCAATTGCTTCTGGTTCAACAGCCAGTAAAGATCCTTCTGCCGATTCTATTCCCAAACTGGATGCTCTGGCATCACCTTCTGCTCATGAGGATGGTGTAACTGGTAATAATATAGGCTCTGGGAATGTTTTTATTAAAATGGAGCAGAGCAGAAATAAACCAGAAGAAGTATTTTATGAAAAGAATGTACAGAAGCAGCCGAATACTTACCTTCAACAGCATAATGGATCCAGTCGAGGAGCAAACAACGTGCAAACTGACATGGAAAAAGTCTCTCATGGATATGTCCAATTTTCCTCAGCCGAAATACCACCTCTACACACTCCTGGACCCACTTCCCCTTTATATCCAACAGCTGCAGCATCTATGGGTCCTGGAAACCCATTTTATCCAAATCTAAATCCATCTGGCTTATATGCTCCACAGTACAGCGCATATGCTTTGGGTTCTGCATTTCTTCCCCCATTTGTAGCTGGATATCCAACTCATTCTGGTGTACCTATGCATTTTAATGCCAGTTCTGGACAAAGTTATGGCAGTCAAAATTCTGTCGTCCTAACAGGGGAAAGCATCCCGAAAGGTAGCAACACACAGAATATTGACAAGTTCTATGGACATGGACTAATGATTCGCCCATCCTTCCCAAATCCTCTGCCAATGCAGTACTTTCAGCATCCTCTGGGAGATGCATATGGTGCTCCAGGGCAATTCGGCCATCTACCTTCGCTGGGAATGATTCGTGGCCAAGCTGATTCTTTTGCTTCACCGAAAGATCCTACTATCGCTTCTTATATTTCTGACCAGAATTTCCTGTCAAAACAAAATGCGAGTCTCAGTTTTCCAAGTCCAAGAAACATAGGGGTAGCTGGTAGCAGTTACTTTGGAGGTCCAACAGGCCTCGGATTTATGCCACAATTTCCAGCATCACCTGTAGGTAGTCCAGTGCTGCCAGGATCTCCAGTTGGAGGGGCTAATTTTTCCGGACGGAAAAATGATAATGGATTTTTTCAAGGTTCTGTAAGAAATACTGGTGGTTATGCAGGATGGATTGGGCAAAAACGGTCTGACGGCTTCAATAGCCCTAGGAAGCATTCTTTTCTTGAGGAACTTAAAGCAGGCTGTGCACGAAGAATTGAACTCTCCGAGATCAAAGGGTGCATCGTTGAATTTAGGTAGTTTTTGTACTGGGCTTCTTTTATTTGTGTGCATTGCGATTGCTATACTACTCCCTCGACAGAAGAAGAATTATTTTTGTTCGTGTACATTGTAGTGTTGATCAACATGGGAGTCGATTTATACAACAGAAGATGGAAAGCTGTAATGTTGAAGAGATGGAGTCTGTTTTCAGAGAAATTCTTCCTCATGCTTCAAAATTAATGACAGATGTTTTTGGGAACTATGTCATTCAGAAGGTGTGGATTTAAATTTCATCACTCAGACATTTATATCTTAGGTGCTACATTTGATGTCACAGTCTTACAGATACTTTAAGTTTTAACTAGTTTTAACTCTATGAATAATTTATTATTATTATTATTATTATTATTTTTTTTTTTTTGATCTGTGGAAATTTGCACTCACAGTTCTTTGAATACGGGACCTGTGAGAAGAGGAGAGATCTGGCAAATCAACTATCAGGGAAGATATTACCCTTGAGTTTTCAAATGTATGGTTGTCGTGTTATTCAAAAGGTTGGTGCTGATATATTTGTCCTAATAGTATCTTAAATTGTGTGATCTGCATTATAATATATTATATTTCAAGAAACATGCCACAATGGGACGTGCCTTTCAGAAAGAGAACCAGCAGCCATGGTAAGACAGATGATGCAACCAGTAAATATAATTGTTTTTGCACAAAAATGTAAAAAAATCGAATGTACTTGTTGGGATTCAGTTGCCGTTTCTGCAGGGATATGGGGTGAAAGCAGAGAAAAGTTTAGCTCTGCCCAAGTGAAAAACCAATTTATGTATTTTTAATTATACACGTCAATGATATAGCATATGATGCACCGATACAACACTGTCGAACACGTTGACACGCAATTTTTCAAAAAAGTACTGACGCGTTGATTAAAATTTTTAAAAATTTTCATTTCTACAGTATACTTTAGCGTTATACTTATTATTAATTTTTCTTGTTGAAATATTTTAAATAATAGTACCCTTTTGTTACATTATAGTAAAACTATATATCTATGTTGTACGGATACTTCAACTAAGGTAACGTGTTCGTGTCCAACACGTGTCGGACTTGTGTCGAATACGAACACTCTACCATGTTCATTCTTCTTTCTTTATAGAAGTATTATATATTTTTAAATCAAAGTTTAACAAATCGATACTCATATTTAAAAATTTTCAACAAGCAAATTTAATAAAAAGTATAAAAAATAAATTTATAGTATATAAATGAAATTTTTTAAAGATTTTAATTAACGAGTCAGCAACGTGTCGTGTGGGTACTCTTTAAAAAATTGCGCGTCGATGTGTCCGACATGTGACGCATATTCGTGTCGGTGCATCATAGCTATATATTAATACTGCCAGAGAAAGGACCGTGGTAGAGTATCTGAAGAGTATCTAACACGACACGACACAACATAACACGTATCGGACACGGACACACCACTCCAATTGCAACATGGGATATAGCTACTTTTGTCATTCGTCCATGGAAGCATTCTATTAGTTGCATTGGTCTTATATTGTTAGTATGGCGTTCCTTTTAATATAAATTATCTGTATGTTCTCAAATAATCTGATTGTGCTTCTTATTGAACTTCTTGAGGCTAAACTATTGAAATGATCGTGCACATTTACGTTTTTAATAAATGCTCGACTTGCTGTTTCATTGATGATTGCTATACTGGATATACATTTTAGGCATTGGAAGTTATTGAACTTGACCAAAAGATAGAACTTGTTCATGAACTCGATGGGCATGTCATGCGGTGTGTACGTGATCAAAATGGAAATCACGTTATACAAAAATGTATTGAATGTATACCTACAGAGAAAATTGGTTTTATCATCACTGCATTTCGAGGCGAAATAGCTACTCTATCTACTCATCCCTATGGGTGCCGTGTTATTCAGGTATAATTTTTTGTCAATCTTCATGTTGCTGGAGGAATATTGTTGGTTATAGACGATAAACAACAACATTGTAGTGGGGTTAAAATCACAAGTGGTCACTGAATGTGTAACGATATTTCATGTTGGTTATTGAACTTGATTTTGTTTCAAGTTGGTTATTGAACTTAAACAGTGTTACAATTTGTTCATTCTATCTAAACCCTTTAGTTTGACCATTGGCGTCCTAGTTGGCAAATAACTATACTTCCATGTCATCTCTCTCATTGATTCAGTATCCAACTTGGAACAGTTTGAAGTTTAGTGACGGCCATTGTATTTAACCCCGTTGTAATGCATTTTTGAAAATTGGTAATTTCATTTGTTTAGTCCTGTTAGTTCTATTTTTAATTGGAAATTGATGAAATAGAAATTACTAGATTAGAAACCCTTATCTTGGTTCCTTTGTAGAGAGTCTTGGAGCATTGCCCAAACGATTTACAAAGTCAATTTATAATTGATGAGATTTTGGAATCAGCTTATGACCTTGCTCAAGATCAGTATGGGAATTATGTCATACAGGTATTTTTTGTTTCAAATCATGTCACTTTACCAATTGTTTTTGCTCCATATTTCTTACCTGTAAATTTATCTTTAAATAATCTTGACTCCTAGATTTTATGCTTGAGTTGATGTCTGCCTTTGTTGTGCATTCTAACAAATTAAGATGTCAGTGTGTTGCTCTTTTATTTGGAGCTTGTGGATATATTTGAATGACAATAACATTTTGTTGCCAAAAATGTTTGGATATGTTATTTTTTCTTACTTTTTAAGTCAAAAAGGTTATTTGACTAATTTCTTTTCAAAGTAGCAACTATTGGTTTGCTCTCAAATTAAAACTTATTTCGAAAATTGACCAATTAAATTTTTAAAATCAAAGTAAAAACCCTAGAAGACGGCTTCTGTTTGTTTCAATTCACATTAGCTGAAGATTGTAAATCCCGGAGTCCGGCCCTTGGTATATTCTTGGCAAACCGCTCTTTATTAAAAAGTGGGATCCTAGCTAAAAGAATCATTTTTATATATAAATAAAAATTTAAAGCTTCGCGAAAATTGCACATTGTGCATTGCGTTTTACCTGAAGACAATATGTACCACATGTTTTCCCTTAAAAAAGCTTCACGTGTTATTGGTTTTTTTGTGAGGATTAGAAAATGATAACTAGGATAGATGGTAATAGTTTATGGCACAAATAACAGCGAAGATCTGGTAGGAAATGCCTTTTTCATCATTCCATAAAAAACTGTAGAAAATATGGGATTGAAGGAGAAAAAATGATTAATGTTTTTGATATGTGGAAATTTGATGTTTGTGCCAAAACGAACGTTAACAAGTGTAGAAGAATAAAACAAAAAAAAAAAAAAAAAAAAAAANGCTTCACGTGTTATTGGTTTTTTTGTGAGGATTAGAAAATGATAACTAGGATAGATGGTAATAGTTTATGGCACAAATAACAGCGAAGATCTGGTAGGAAATGCCTTTTTCATCATTCCATAAAAAACTGTAGAAAATATGGGATTGAAGGAGAAAAAATGATTAATGTTTTTGATATGTGGAAATTTGATGTTTGTGCCAAAACGAACGTTAACAAGTGTAGAAGAATAAAACAAAAAAAAAAAAAAAACAAAAAAGATTTCCATTTGGGTACACTCGTCTAGGTTAGAAATTGTTTGGCATGCCAGACCCTATGTTCCAGTCAAAAAGTGTCTTAGGATGTAATACTGTCTTGAAAAACCTTTAGTTTTGAATTGCAGTCTTCGTCATTTTCATGACAAAACTACATATTCATGCAAATTGGTATTTTTAATATATCCTCCACTGCTACTTAATGATTTCTTTTGTTACCTTGATTAAATATGAATATGCATGAAATGTTGTTCCATCTTAATCTTGTGTTCTTTCCCTTTTTTCTTTGTCATGTTTCTTAGTATGTTTTCAACATTTTAATTTGACTCTCAATATGAAGATTGGCTATAACCTTGCAGCATGTTTTAGAGAGGCGAAAATCATATGAAAGAAGTCACATTATTAGCAAGTTGTCTGGAAGAATCGTACAAATGAGTCAGCACAAATATGCGTCAAATGTTGTTGAGAAGTGCTTAGAATTTGGGGATGCTACGGAAAGGGAGCTCTTGATTGAAGAGATTCTGGCACTGTCGGGAGATAATGACAATATGCTCGTAAGTGAATTAGTTATTCAGCTTCAGAATTCTGTGGTTTCTACAGATCATGGATAAACTAAGCCCCTGTTTGATACAAATTCTTTAAAATTCATTTTTCTCCAAACTCATTTCAACCACACATTATCCCAATAAAATAGTTTTGCATGTGAATCCATAACTTTTCCCTAATATTTAACGACACATCCTTAAAAATAATAATAATAATAATAAAATCAGCTTTTACAAAATCTGTTCTCAAAAATCTACATGAAACAAGCACTAAAATTCTCTCTTTGTTGAATTCCTGAATATATGAAATCAGCTCAATTAAGCTGTAGTCAGCAGGTTCAGATTGAATGATGTAAATAACATAGAAGATACTATTTGGCCTCAAACATATTAACGTGTTCTTTACAATTCCCTTTCCTTCCTTCTCCCTAAATTCAGTATCTAAATTGAAATAGAAAAGAATGATGAGAAATAAAATAGATAGTTTCAGATGTTGAATAAAAACAAAAGGGTAAAATCGGAAATGCATAGTTGTTTTTTAATATTTTTAAAAAGATGAGTGTCATCCTAATAGTCTGATGTTTGCTTTAAAATAAGTTGATGTGATAAATACATTTTCTTTTACCAAATTGAAGTTTTACTGAAAAGGGGGAGCGTATTGTTTCATCCTTCTAGATCAGTTTGTGATTGCGTTGTTGTGCACCCCAAACATGGTAACTTGTCGTGTAAGATATTTGACTGGTGCAAATTCCTTGTGGATATTAAGCCTGTGTTTGGTATCGTGAAAAATCAGATTTTTTAGTAGATTTTGATAAAAGTTGATGAAATGTGTAGTTGAAAAGTTGATAAAAGCTGTGGGTCTCAGGATGTATGTAATTGAAAATGAGGGCAAACATAAGCTAAATTTTCTTCAACATTTTTTTTTCGGCTGAAGCTGTTGGCATTGAATATCACGAACTTTATTATGGAGCCTGTATTCATTTTACTGATTTGCTTTCATGTTGTAGACAATGATGAAGGACCAATACGCAAACTACGTGGTCCAGAAGATTCTCGAAATTAGCAATGATAAACAACGCGAATCATTACTTGACCGAATCAGGGTTCATCGTCTTGCTTTGAAGAAATACACCTACGGAAAACATATAGTTGCTCGGTTCGAAGAATTGTATGGTGAAGGTGAGGATATCTAGCTCGGTATTTTTGTTTAGGTTACAGAATCTCAAGAATCAATATATATACATATAACTGATTCGAATTTTCATTCATTGAGCATTGTTTCCAAAGGTGTTTGATATGTAACTTCACTTTTACTTTTAAGTAAAAAATGCTACTTATTTTTAAATTTGTAAGCGGACTTTTTAAGCTTAGGCAGCGAGCTTTTAATTTCCCCTTGAAATTAGCTTTGTTTATATTTGATCGACCCTTGATTGTTTTGATGCAGAAGGTCAAGGATCTGAACCGTAAAAGGCTTAGTATTGGCAATTTCTTTGTTGTTTGTACCGGGATTGTAGCAGCAGCTGGAGAGGACATGGCTCACTGTCACGGGCTGACTCTACCCGTTTCGGGTTATGATATGTAAATATTTGTAGTATATATCTCCAAAGTGTAGCAATAGAGATAATCTATGGTGATTGCTCTATATAATAAGTTATTGCTTGCTAAAAACAGGTTGACAAAATTCAGTTTCTTGACTCATACTTCATAGGTAGTTTTTCAAGTGAAGTGAACTGGAAATCCGAGGCAGCCCCATCGTACGGTGCATAGCCTTAATTTGCGTGTTATCAAAATTTCGCTCGCTCTTTTTTATCGACCTGTTCATCTGGAAACATAGAGAACAAGTTTGGTCATTCAACAAAAATTGAAAATGCATTAAAAGTCCTTGTGCCCCACTTTTTTTTTTTTTTT
>CAIGRK010204668.1:12098-29835 GCA_903798315.1 Fraxinus greggii
TTTTTTTTTTTTTTTTTCCAAATTCATTTTCAATCACATAAAAATATGACATATAGCTCTTCTTGAATTTTTAATCACATATTTCATGAACTTTTTTCGAATATATTAAAAGATTAATGCTATTCAATAGCACTGGTTTCAAGAACAGTTTAATTGTTACTTTTCTAAATTTTGAAATTAAAAAACTATAGGATATTTTTAATAGATTATTATTTTTGAAACAAATAAAATTCAAGAAAAATGATGAGCGTACATCCTTGGTACACAATCTTGTACACATACCCCTCACATGGGGGATGCAAAAACATCGAGATCAACAGAACAGAAATTGCACAATAGCATAATAATATAACAAAATGACATGCAGATACTTCTTCAGTGAACAAAATTGTGAAAAATGATTGTTGCTTTTGAATTTTTTGGTCGATTCTTGGGGCTTTTATGCCATAATCATCTTTTTATTTTTCTCTCCGTTCGGGTTTTAAACATATGGAACCTTAGGTTTGAAGGGACTGAAATAGCCTTAGAGATCTTATTAATTTTGATTTTTTTTTAATGTTTTTAACGCTCATCTTATCAGATATAGATGAGGGGGATATTTCGCTATGTTCGGATTATTTAGGGAAATTTTGCACCAAAATGAAAGGTCGGAGAGATTCTACAAAAGAAGCAACCGTTAGGGGGCATTGTGTCAACTTTTTTGCTAATATGAAGAGGTGGACTGAGTGATATGCCATAAATTTTGTTTAAATAGTGGCAGGGTGACTCCCGCCAAACCACCCCGCCTCCAACCCCCAACATAAAAAAGGAAATTTGCATTCCATTTTACCAAGACAGTTTAAAGTTAATTTTGGATTATAATTCTTGAATATTAGGAAATCTTCTTGATACATTTTTTTTTTTGAAGTACTCACAACGTATTTTATAATATATCTTTCAATTTATAAAATCGCTAAACGATGAGGTCGCAATAATGAATTAAAAAATATCGATTTAATAAATTCATTTCGTTGATGCCTCCTATTTTGGCTTATGTTGGAGTTATTCTTTTGAATAGTTGGGTAAATTCTCGGTATTATTTAAAAGAATCTACAATCAACTATATGGTGCATATTTTGAAATGAAAAATCTTTAGACGATGGACTTAAAATAGCTAACCTTGCATATGTATCCTACATTTTTTATTTTTATTTTTAAAAACCTTGTGTCAACATGTCCATGGCGAACTTAACCTGTCTTTGTGTACTATTTATTGTGTTTGACACCCATTTTGAAGAAGAATTTGATTTGAAATAGTGATTGATGAAAAAATGTGTGGTTAAAAAGTAAGGATAATTTTTGGATTTATGTGTAATATTATTTTATTGATAGAATGTGTGGTTGAAATGAAGAAAGAAAAAAAATGAGAATGAGAAAAAATGAATGTCATACAAGGGCATAAGCTTCATTTCAAACATGACAGAGTAACTGATTAATCAGTTAGCAGTCATTCTTCAGCTATTTCCTGAGAGTACCACTGATATCAAAATTTTCAATCCATGTCATGGAAAGAAGAATAGAATAAATTCAACAAACAATGCATTTCTCTACTGAGTTATAATTTAAAATCCAAATCAAATACTGTAGTCTATGTCACAAGCTAAGCAAATTCATAAGAACAATCCTCATGTAAGCATAATCAACTTACCGTTTCAAGGACCTCTTCTCAAAAAAGTCGTTTATTTTTCAAGAAACTGAAAATCTGCCATGAAAAATAACATAAACTTAGCCATCTGCATTACTAAGTCAACTTGTGAATGGTTTTCATATCAGCAGCTTCGCTCAGAGTCCCTTTCTGCACGTGATCCCACCACTTGAACAGGAAGTTGTCAACAACTAGTCTGAACCATGGGGACAGCTTAATACCACCCTCACCAGCATCTGCTTTTCTCAACAGCTCTTTCAACTCTTCTTTATTCACGTACTTGATATCAGCTACCTCATCGGGATTCGGGTTGACATTAACATCCCGAACGATGAAGAGAAGGTAATCAACTAAAGAAAAACAAGGTGGATCAGACAATACCACGTAAATAAGCACAAGTAGAGACAACGAGAAAACAATTAGTATGCGTTTGATTGTGAGCATGAAATTTGTATAGAAAGAAAATAAATTCCTAGAACTTATTTGTATGGAAATGATTAATTAAATGTATTTGATTGATTTAGTTTTCAATCTAGAAAATATTATAGTTGTTCATATTTTA
Organism: Fraxinus greggii; assembly: GCA_903798315.1. Classification (NCBI taxonomy): domain Eukaryota; kingdom Viridiplantae; phylum Streptophyta; class Magnoliopsida; order Lamiales; family Oleaceae; genus Fraxinus; species Fraxinus greggii. The sequence goes on from CAIGRK010204668.1 coordinate 14,345, forward strand.
TTGGTGGGTAAATGAGATAGAGGGATACATGATAGAGAGAAAGAGAGAGTAAATTACCAAAAATAAAAACCACATCTCAAGAAAATATGGTCACTTGACCAAAAATATGAAAATACTTTCCGTGAAAAAAATTGTCAATCAAACAGCACAAATTTAGAAAATTTAGTGGAAAAAACACATTTTTCATAAAAAATATTAGCAATCAAATGCATCCTAAGGGAATGCCTCGTATGTCGACACTATAATAAACAAGATTTTAGTCCCTTTTTTTTCCCTTTAATAATAATATCTACTACCATCTAATTCATCTTACAAAACATGCACCGTTTGTTTATAAGCTATGGATCAATAATTAATGGAATAATGTTATCTAGCATCATTGGTGCTAAAACACCAGTCTAGATAACGTTAAGTGATAGGCTCAATGAAAGGTAGAATTAAGTGATTCATTTAATTATACCTCTCATTTAATGCTACATTAGTGTCATCTAGACTAGTGTTTTAACACCAATGGTGCTAAATAGCATTACACATAATTAAAGCGTCCGTGACAACAAAATGTTACTATCACAGAGAGTTTCAATAGAAATCAAAGTATGTATTATTACGTTCATGCTCTCCCCACTTTCCATCAGACGGCGCTTTGTACAGCATGCGGCCCAATGGTGTGAACTGATCAACCGGGACGTCTTCAGCAGGAATACCCAGTTCATCCAAGAGCTTCCTTTGGGCAGCATTCCTCACCCCTTATATTTGAAACACAAATATGGTGAATAAAAGGATGGGCAATTATTTCTGCAATTGAAACAGAACAGAATAACTACCAAGTGCGTTCTCCGGGATAAGCTCAGACTCTCGGTAAAGGGGGTGGCTACAGCAGGTGTTTGTCCACACCAAAGGAAAGGTGACTTTTGTTGCAGATCGTTGCTGCACAATAACAAACAGAAACAAATGTGTTACCACACCATCAGGAAGCTAAAGAATGTTTATCAGCAAAGTAAACAAAAGGATTGAAGGAAGAAAGAAGGTTTTTCAGACTCCGGTTAAGGTAGTGATATCGAGGAAGGTTGTAGACAGAGAGCGAGACTCGACAAGGTTTTAAAAAGTAAGAAGTAGTGAGAGGGCTAAAGAAGTCAAACGCATCTCTTTCATAAGTTGCATTTACACACCGTCTCGCATGTTCAAAATAATAGTACATTTATCTCTGGCTCATTTCTAAGTTCTAACTATTCATAATTTAAACCTTTTATAAACATGCAGCAATAGATTAACACGACAGCTGAAGAACTATAAATCTTTAATCTGATGTTTAAAAAAAAAAAAGAGAGTTAAAGGGGGGAACGAAGTCTTTCTCTCTCTCTCTGCCTGTGGTGTTTCTCTGTGTCTAGAAAGAGAGTAAAACCACTCTTACCACATCAGGCCCGAACCTAAAACCACATAAGAATTTTTGTCAAAAAATTTCCAAAAAAATGGGAAATAATATGATTTCAAGAAAGGAAGATTGAATCATCTGAATAAATAACTGTTGGAATTTTCCACAAAAAAAAAAAAAAAGAAAAGAAAGAAAGAAAGAAAATCTATAATGAACAAAAAACAGAAGAAGAGCAAAGTTCGAAACTTCCATTTCATCCAAAAACCCAGATGATCATAATTCATAAAACACATGAATCACAACCCCATCAATAAAACCCCTGAATTTCAGCACATAAATACATGTTTATGTATGATTACGAATGTCTATTTGCATGCATCAATGTTTAATTAACAGCTGTCTGCAGAGGATCTGTCACTCACTCGTCTTTGAACATAAGGCATCTCTGGACAGCATCCATACCGGAATCAGCGGAAGCATCACACCATCAGGAAGCTAAAGAATGTTTATCAGCAAAGTAAACAAAAGGATTGAAAGAAGAAAGAAGGTTTTTCAGACTCCAGTTAAGGTAGTGATATCGAGGAAGGTTGTAGACAGAGAGCGAGACTCGACAAGGTTTTAAAAAGTAAGAAGTAGTGAGAGGGCTAAAGAAGTCAAATGCATCTCTTTCATAAGTTGCATTTACACACCGTCTCGCATGTTCAAAATAATAGTACATTTATCTCTGGCTCATTTCTAAGTTCTAACTATTTATAATTTAAACCTTCTATAAACATGCAGCAATAGTTCATTTTCCTCGCACTAAATTTTGTTGTCAGTCAGCCTGGGATATTTAATTTGAATGAAAGGAAGTTTTTAGTAAGAATTTCTGTTTTATAATATGTCTGAGAATATTTTTTGTATGTTAAAACCCATATATTTTCCTAAAAATATTATAACATATCACTGAGACGCATATCGCATAATTCTTGAAGGAAAATATAAGCTTTTCCAATTAGGCTTCTAGTAGCATAATGCATCCAACACCCTGAATGGCACATACCTGAAGCAACAGCTCATATTTTGTGTTAAGGAGAAACACACTGAAAGCTCTGTGCAACAAATTTTTCGACTCAATCTTCTCCATCAGGTGACGTGCATGTTAGAGATGTAGACAAGTCGGCACTCAAAGAAAATTGATTTACAGCAAGCAGAAGAAAGTAGAGGTCCCACATGGCCTGTCGCAATAAAAGCCTAAAAGACAACAATTCAAGGAAACACAATATCCAGTTACAATATCACTTAGAAAGTATAGACAAAATAAAACTGTAGCCTAGAAGGCTAGCACTGTCAACTGTCAGTTCGGGAATAATCGGATGACAAAACTTTGACTCAGTGATAACACTGAGTAACATAAAAGAAAAAGTGAGACAGAATCCAATATTAACCGTAAGCTCCATTTGGGAAGTCAACAAAGAGCAAAAATATTTAACCTATTCTATTAGTGACACTGATAAAACCCAATTTCCATCATATTCTCGAGATGTCTGAGTTACTCGTATAAAAAGCACTACTGTTAGATCATGGGTACATCTATTTATTAATATAAAATCGCCGCATCATCTACGATGGCAGATAAGGAATTTTATGACATCAAAAGTGTTGCAAACGTCGCTGTACAAATCTTTTCATGTTTTTTCTATCAAGAAGAGGAAAATCTTTCAACTCAGATATTTGATTCCCCTATCTTTATCTGTAGTAAAATATATCATTTACCATATAATGTTATTTTACAGACCACAAGCAAACAAAAATAAGATCCAGGGGAGTATGTGAAACGTTCAAATGATGAAGATCAGAGACTATTTTAAATGAATGCTGTAAAATACCGCATGCTATTAATGTCATATAATTTTCCCTTTTTTATCTTTAGAAACTAAGCCCCTGTTTGGTTTGGATAAAACTAGATTTTAGTAGATTTCAATAAAAGTTGGTGAAATGTGTAGTTGAAAAACGTTTTGGGTCCTACTAAATGCGTAGTTAAAAATGGGTTTTGGGAAAAAAAAATGAATTTTAAGAAATGGGGGCAAACGGGGCTAAGAATCCTTCATTTATTGGTGTAACCCTTTAAGGTCATTAACTAATGAGAATTCTATGCCTACTAAAATTAAATATCATGTATCATGTATAGAAAATTGTGGCAATCAGACAAGTCAAAACCAAGAAAATGGAATTCCTTTTCCAAGTTCTAACCAAAATAACACTAATCAAACAGGTTTAAGATCATCTTCAAGAGACTTTTTAAACACGAGATGCTCCATATTTTAAAGAGTCAACATTTAAAATCATGCTCCAAGAGACCTTTAAATTAACATTTTAATTTAAAGAGTGGGTTTGACTCTCCAACTCTCTATAATTTAATGTATTCAAAAAGTTTCAATTTTCAATGTAGGAAAATAATAAAATAATCTAAATACAAGCTAATTAAAATAAAAGATAAAGAAAAATAATAAATATTTTTTGAGAATAGTAAAATTTAATGTTAAATATAGAGTGGTTGCTGGAATAGTATAAAATTTTAACTGTCCAAATGATAGAATATGGCCAGTCTCTTGGAGATAGCATGACTGAAAATTCAATTTCCATTTTCAACGTTTGAACAAAATCTAGAATCTGTACAGACTGGTCAAGGATTCAGTTGTTGATTTATTAAAACTATTGATTTTGATGAATTGAGAAGATGAAAGTAATGAAATTCCAATTTGATGAATTGGTCATGAATTAGGGCAATCACAATTCATTGCAAACAATTGAAGAGGAAGAAGAAGAGCGAATTTACTTACATGGCGCAATCGAATACGTTGATGATTTTAATGGGGAGACCTTTGATTGTGCTGATCAGTGGTACTCTTGTGTACTACCATTGTTCGTACCGGAATTCGAGTGTTGTTTCACTTCTCTCCGATGTATTCATCGTCCTTTTGTGCTCGCTGGCCATTCTCGGCCTCCTTTTCCGCCATATGAATGTCGCTGTCCCTGTCGATCCTCTTGAGTGGCAGATTTCGCAGGACGCTGCGAATTCGATATTCGCCTGCTTGGCTAACACCGTCGGCGCTGCCGAGTCCGTCCTCCGAGTCGCCGCCACCGGCCACGACAAGCGCCTCTTTTTTAAGGTATTATGATTATCTACCTAATTTTGGCTGTAATTTCTTTTCTTGACTTAGATGGTTTAAAAATTATCCCACTTATCAATTATTAATAACATTTCTAAATAGTATTAAGGCCGATTGTGATAAATATTAATTTGCGCATTGATCGTTAGCCACTTTTCTGATGGAGAATCGAAGACATGGTTGATTCATTGAAGCATTTATATATTCTGTGTCCTCAATTTCTACATACATATGCACGGAGAGAGAGGAGAAAGACAAATAATGTCTACTAATTGAATACATATTCAAAGAAAGAGGAATAACGTCAATTATCTGCACTTCTGAACCTTCTTTATCATTCAATTGTGCTGCTAATGGCGAATTCAAGATTGGCTAATTTATCTAATGAATCTGTCTGGAGAATACATCTTTGATCTTATTTTGTTTGCATCAGGTGGTTGCCTGTTTATATGTTCTATCAGCCATTGGAAGAGTAGTTTCGGGCGTCACTGTTGCATATGTAGGTGAGTCTTATATGCCTTCTTTCATTCTCTCGGATGCCAGGTTACTTTTCTTGAAAGTAAGCTTGTGTTTGAGCCCCATTTTTGAGGAAAAAGTAGTTTTTGAATAGTGATTGATGGGAGAATGTGTGTTGGTTTTCACTACTTTTCAAAATCTAAACACACATTATAATAAAATAAACCTCTTACATACCAATTTTACTTCTTTCTCTTTTTTTACTCTTCATCTTCCTCTTTTTTTGGGGCCAAACATAGGCTAAGTTTTGTGGGCAGAAAAATTAACTTTGAAAATCTATGGCAAACTACGTAACCTAAAAATAAGTAACTTAACATCCTCTTTGTTGTTGTTCTTGTTTCGTTCTTGTTGCTTGAGATAATCATTTTTTAGTTTCTGGACTTCTTATGAAAGTGTACAGTGTAACTCTTGTGTTGTGTTGCTTGATATGGCCTCTTTTCCCATAGCTACTAATACTGCAACTTTCGAAAAACCACTGAAATATTAAATAGCAGGTGAGGACTAATGGTTAGACAATCTCATGCAATATGATTTTCTTATCATAGCATCCACATAAATGAGTAAGAGCATGTTTGGCTGTGTTTTACTAACAAAAAAGTAAATACTGACTAGCTTTCTACAAATTTAACTTTCAAGCATAGACAAACATTCTTATAATTTCTTTGTTTAGAGGGGGCAGGGTTGGGTTGGAGGGGAATCTCTGATGTTTTCCGAGGTGGAGGAGGTTCAGTTCGGTTTTAGAATAAATCTGGCTGGCTGTGCCAACGCAATCCTTGTTTTAGGTGTGCCGGGTACAGGTCATCGCAGGCTGCTGGCCTCTACAACTGAGCTTGTAAATGCTAAGCCTGGACCTTCTGGCACACTTCAACGCCCTAATAGCAAGCCATCCAGTTTTGCCTTTCCTGTTCATAATGGTGAAACAGCTTTTCTTGAAGGTCCAGCTTCACTTGGTCTCTATATTTTTTGTTTGCTTATCAGTTGGTTTTCTTGTACAGGATTATGCTTGCTTTGTCTCTATATGCTCGTCGAGAACTCACAATCAAATGGCTCCTGTTTGGCAAGATTTTCTGCGAGGAGAGAGGACACAATTTCTTTGCAAGATTAACACTTTGCTCCAATGCAAAATATTCTCAAACCTCATCCAGGGATTGCTCTGCATCTATGCTATATCAATGATTATATTTGTACCCTTCCATGTTTCCTCAGCATCTTATATAATGAGAAAGTCCAGTTTATACTCGATCTCGTCTTTCAGCAGCATTTTACCAAAAACTGTGCACTTTATTACAATTTCAAGAAATTCCATTGATGCATGCGCAGTGTTCCATGCACGAAAAATTGATCCCGAACCTATAGTTTAGTTACCACTACCAATCTGCTCAAGATACAAGGGGCAAAATTGGACATGTTCCGAACCAAACCTTTCATAAAGTAAACTGTTACAAAACGCAAAACGGTAAAATCGAGCTGTATGCCTGTCAACCATTTTCCTACTTTTTCAGATTAATTTCCAGGGTATCAAAAGGTATGGATGAAATTTAATTCCCATTGATCTTATTTATGAGTCGATTACATTTTGAAGAAAAATTGTGTTGGTACACATTAATACGGTACCAACACCAGAGCTCTTCATAGACAAGGCCGTACACAGCCATCCCCATTCCCCGATGGCACAGGCTTCGGATCCTTGTTGCTTGCCGTGGGTTGACACTCAATACAGAATTCCTTGCATTCAGCAAGATTGATCATAAAGGACGTCTCTCTGCAAGCAATATATCTTTCCACGCTTCGTAGAACATCCATGTGATACCTGAGGAAGGCATGACTTTCAAGCAACTTGCGGCCCAGCCTCTGTAAAGGCCAATAAGACCTTCTTGCTTCACAACTTCCGAAAGTGCAGCTGCCATGTGGGGTGGGCATTTACCTTGCAACGCTCCTACCATAAGCCGTTTTCTTGCAACTTCCAAAGGATAACTTATCGTGCTCGCTGTCAAGCCTGAAAAAAGCGAGCAATCATTAAGAGGAATCCTGGTGGTATGGTTGGTAGTCACCATTCAATTTTTCTACCCAGGTGGGGGTGATTGGATAGCTCTAGAATTTATCATCTAATGGACATTTGAATTCAAAGACATCTGGCTGTACACAGGCCCACAAGAGTTCGACTGGGAGGGGGGAAGATGGGGGTTCAGACAGTGGGATTATGCTTTTTCTTGTTATCATTTTTGACCTTTTTGCTTATTTGAACACGAGGGTAAAACTACGTCGAATGATTCTTTGCTATAAAAATTGAAGGTTGGGGATCTAGGTGCCAGCGATTCCAAACTTTGGGAATCATGGCAGCAATTTTCCCGAGGAAACATCAGTGGACCCACGAGTTTATATAAGAAGTGGAAGTATCATGATGTTAATGAAGGAAAACTAGTAGTATATGCAAGCAAAAATTGGAAATGGAGAAGATTCTCACCAGAGAGAGCTCCTAATAATAGCATCTCAGCACGACTTAAAGATTTCTTCTTCTTTGCCAGACAGTACGAGTTCTTCATTGTCTCATACATGAAGTAGTAACAAGTGCTATATGGAAGCATGCCGATCAATGTGGGTGAAATACCAGAGTAGAAAGCACCAATACCACCATCCTTGTAAATCTTGCGTACTGCAATACTTAGGCTGGGATAAAACTCAGGGCTGACAGTCAATCTATCCTGTATAAGGTAAGTATAAAAATCAGATATTTAAATAGAATGGCTCAGCAGTACAACCCTCCACGATATGGAGATTAACCCACATAAATCTGAGACAACTCACACAAGAAGAAACAAATACACAGAAAAAAAAATGCTACAGAGTACACATTAAATACGAAATAGTAAAGAGACTGGCACTGTTACCCCTTTGTTTTAAAATGAACCATCTTCCATCTCTTTTGAGGCTTTTCAAAATATATGTCATCATATGAAAACAAAAACGTTTACACTTCACAGAACTAATCTAATAACCGCATTTGTGGCGTAATTCTCACTTTATCCACATTTAAATGTTTAAGAAATCTAGGCAAGTTGTGAAGCCGATTAGGGACCCAATCCGATTCTATTTAAACTTCAAACCTTTTCAGCTCCGTCAAACAATTCCAAATCAAACCAAAACATTAATTTCACATTGATAGAATATCTCAATCATTGATGAGCCAACTTCTTCTTCCAAGAAAGCAAATTCCGCATGCATATACCTTTACAACTTCAAGCGGGTGGCAAACGAGTGTGCTAACAATCCCAGCAGCGGCACCAGCCACAGCAACTGGAGAGAGCCATGAGAGAGAGAAGCTCAAACTGACATGACCAATCTGCAACTGTGGGCGTTCAGTCTGATTCCAATTCTCTTGTAATGACGTCATTGTTCGCTTGACACACTCAAATGTTCCAAGCTCAATTGCCTGGGTAGGAACTATGCGCAGCATGTTGATTGCGTTTCCAGCCCACAGGCCTTTCCAACCTTGCTGTTCAACAATCTGAATGAAACTGCCATAAATATTTCTAGAGCAAACACCAACCACCATTCTTGTCCTGAGAATTTCATATTAACAGATTAGACGAGGCAAGCAAAAAACAGTCAAAATAATTTCCCCCATCAACTGAAATATCAAAATCCAAAAAGAAAGCTTGAATCATGAGATAACTCTTCAGAAAATGGTACAGGTTTAAATACTATAACTGAGTTCAAGGTGGTGTCTCCTTATACTTAAGTCTACCACAAGAAAGTAACTTTATGACATATTTTATTCACAAATCAATAATATGTCAAAGACCAATAACTTTTCAGTGGTGTTTTAACATTTTCCAAGGTGTCTCAAAGACAATAGCATTCACTCACAATAGAATACTGCCTTCAAATCGGTGATCTTCAAGTAAACACAAGCTGGAAAAGACCGGTTTGAAGAAGCAAATTAAAGAGGATAAGAGCATTATCTTGATTTTGAAATCAAGTTGAAAATTCTGGTAGAACTTAGTTCCAAAGAAGCAAGTTAATATTAAGAGGTTAAATTGAAGTGCATTAAAAGTTCTCGAAATAGAGAAAAAGAAATGGATTCTAAGCCAATGGAAGTCGACATACTGCAATGCTACGAATAAATTTTCATTAACTTTTGTTTCAACAAGACAGAAGGGGACAGAAACCATGTCTAAGCAATTATTCACGCTAGCATGGAACTTCATATAAATTCACACCACAGAAAAGAACTGCCTCATTTCAAGTAAATTGGGGTATGTACCACGAGAAAACATTCCTGAATTTCTAATCACCAGCGTGTTGCCTCTAAGGTTTGGGCATAATTGTCATCTAAAAGTTTGATCAAATAATGTTCCGCAGTTGAACTATTATGCAAAAACAACTAGAACCAGAATCAGGGAAGGGGAAACAGAAAACCTGATGGTCTCGAGAGGAGCAAGAATGGCTTTGGTCATGGCCCCCGCTAAAGCACCACTAAGGAACTCACCAGCTTCTCTACTCCTCAGAATATCCTGAACCAAAGCAAAGCAATTTATTCACATTTAGACACCCAAGTCAGTTTTCTTTTAAGTTGTATCACTTTCCATTCTGGACTTCAAACAAAATTGATGCTCATATGTAAGATACCTTACGCTTGAAACTTCACGTGTGGGCAAAAGTAAGATGGTATTCACCAATCATTCAAGACTTGCAACGGGTTGTATTTAGCAATTGAAATTTGATGTTACGTCGAGAAGCTGAATAAAATGGAATCCAGTTGAAGCATACAGCGCATAAGAGATCAATTTAAAGGAGAGAGGGAAGAAGGTAGAAGAGGAGAATTTAGGAGAAGAGAGAGAATTAGGAGGAGAAAATCAATATCAGCTCAATAGCAAATTCTATTTTCAATGAAAAACCCTACACCTATAGGTAAAACCTTTAGTAACAAGAGAAAAGCTCACAAACTAAAATAATACAAAAATAACTATTTCACTCAAAACTAGTAACTGTGGAAAGGAAATAAAGGAAATCAATCAAAATAACTTCCAAAATATTGATTATTCTTGAGGGTTATTCAAAGTGACTATCTATATTATGGCAAGTTTTCAAAGAATATCCTTAGGATCTCCATCACATCACCAGTCTCTGCAGCTGTTGCATATAAATGAAAATGGATAACACTTCGATAGCAGAATTAATTAGTCAAGTATAATTACAGAAGCAACCACAAATGTAACACGGTGAAGTACACCAAAGAAGGAAAAAGTTGTAAAATGCCAGAATACAAACTTTTTCAGTTGCAAAAGCAATAAAACAAACCTTCAGAAAGGAAAGGTTCGAAAGAAGAAAACCATAAAAAATAAAGTAATACGTTGAAGAACTGAATAATAACAACCTGAATGGCTTCTCCAACATTGGGTACACGAAACGGAAGCTCGAGATGGAACTCCTTGTTAATATGCGAAAGTGAAAGCGCGTGAGAATGCAATTGTAGTTCCAGCTCCTCCTTAGGTACTATCGTCACTCTGTAAACATCTCCCATTAAACTGTAGCTCTTGTTCTGCGATTCCGATTCCAAAGCCATTGTTAATAATCCCCAAATTTAAAGCAATTGTTCTAGTTTATTGCGGTATACTTCTCGCTTTCTTGCAGCTTAATGTTTGCCGACCTCGTGAAAAACTAGTAATTCAAATTGATATAACAATTTTGAAAAATGCAATTAAATCAAAAGCTAAAAATTGATAGAAAATGACATGCCTGGGATTGGGACGGAGTCTTTTAACAAACCTCCACCCTCGAAGAGAGAGAAGATATATTTTCAGGGTTCCTTCTTTTGGAATGGATTGAATTGGAAGGAGTGGAGGGGACTACTGGGGGTAAGCAGGGTGGGGTTGCGTGGGGTGGAAGCTCTGTTTGAATTTTGGGGTGTGTTTTGCGACTCTGGTGGGAGCGGTAATATTTTTTTCCAAAACTTTCTTGAACATTTTTTCCAAGTCTATGTTTGTCTGAGCTTAAAAATGATAAGTAAAAATAAGTAAATTTACAAGAAATGATTCGTTTATTAATAATTAGCCCCTGTTTGGACAACATTATTCCAAGAACGAAAATAATAATTTGTACCGTTGGAGTTCCAATTTCCTAAATAATGTGAGATGCAAGTTAACAAAAGGGGTCAAATTGGGCCCCTCATCGTTACAGTTTTTTCTACAAATGGACGAATAATTTCGTTCAAATAGGGGCTTAGTAAGTTCAAAGCGCATGCTCCTTACTAAGAACATCTCCAAGAGACTCTTTAAATATGAGACGCTCTCTATTTTAAAGAGTCAATATTAAATATCATGAAATATGAGACGCTCTCTATTTTAAAGAGTCAACATTAAAAATCATGCTTCAAAAGACTCTTCAAATTAACATTTTAATTTATAGAGTGGGTTCTGGAGAGCTAAACTCACTCTCTATAATTTAATACATTCAAAAAGTTTCAATTTTCAATGTAGGGAAATAATAAAATAATCTAAATAAAAGTTAATTAAAATAAAAGATAAATAAAAATAATAAATATTTTTTTGGAGTATTAAAATTTAGTGTTAAATATTTAAAATTTTAACTATTTAAATTTATAGATGCTCTCCAAATGATAGAATATGCTCTTTAAAAATAGAGAGTCTCTTGAAGATGCTCTAACACTGACTACTAGTCAATGTATGACATTGCGTTGCATCTTTGTAGTCATATGAAAATTTGGCAAAAGCATGTTATTAAACTCATATTTGGTACTGATTAAAAATTATATTTTATTCTAAATCAAAGTAAACGGTCAATTTTAATCAAATATTTCGAGTATTTGAGAACTTTTTAATTATATATTTCATCGATTTTTATTAAAATCTACTAAAAAAATCATATCTTAATCCCCACCAAACAAGGGTTAAAGGAAACTTGACAAAAGCTTGTTGATTAAGCTCTTATTTGGTATGTGTTAAAATTTAGATTGTAATTTAAGTCAAGTTGTCAAATTACTTAAGCCCTTATTTGGTATGTATTAAAATTTAGATTTAAATTTAAATAAAATTTAATAATTAATTTTAATCACATATTTTATGAGATCCGCAATATTGAACCATACATTTCATCAACTTTCATTGAAATTTATTAAAAAAAAAAACTATTTTTAATCCCCATTAAACATTAGCTAAATGAAAAAAAATATATATGAGTCATATTTAAAATGTCCAATTAATTAATATGCGTAACACGTGTGGAAGTAAATATCATTATTTTTTTTAAGTTCGGTCGTAATGTTGCTTAGTATTGGTCAGCTGTCCATTAAGTATTATTAAGAGTGCGTTTGTCATTCTTTGAAAATTAAATTATTTACTACAGTATCATTTCTCCACCACACATTCACACAATAAAATATTCTACACACAAATCAATAAAAAAAATTTAAATTTTAATTACACATTCTCCAAAAAAATACTATTCAAAACTCTATTCTTTCTCCCGAAAGACAAACATGAGCTAAATTATTGTACATCTTAAGTGAAAAAATATGAGTCATATTTAACATGTATTATCAGTTAATTGACAATCTCGATGGTGCTTATCACTGGTCTAGTTGTCCATTAAATACCATTAAATGATTGATCATCGTAAATGAAAAATTAGAATCATATTTAAGTGCTCAATCAGTTACTTAACAGCTAGGCCGATGTTTAACACCAATCGAGTTTGACAGCGTTACTCTTCTCCAAACTTTTTATGGCTTTTTCTCGAAGTCCATGGTGGTCTCAGCTTGGAGATTTTTGTCTATGTTTGTCTTCCATTATTTTAAATTTTTTTTTTACATATTTATTTTTAATCATATATTCACAAAATTCCTGTTTGAGCCACATTAAAATTTTTATTCTTATTTTTCTACTCATTTTCAACCACAAATTTTTCAATAAAATAATATTTTCTATCACATCAATGATTTTTCATTATTTTTCAACCACACATTCTCCGTTAATCTAATATTCCAAAATACATTTTTTCAAAATAATGTAGCTCAAACATACCCACGATATAGTATTCAATACGTAAACACATATTTATTTATTTTTAATACATTTTAACCACGCATTATCTAAAAATGCACTATTCAAATAAATGTTAAAAAAAAAAAAAGGCCACACAAAGGGGCTTATCTGTAAAATATAAATAAATTATGTATTTCTTAATCATAATTAATATTATGATATTTTTGATTGTGAGTATGAAATTTGCATGAAAGTAAAATATAGTCTAGACAATTCAGCCTATGTTTGGCTTCCATTTTTTCTCCTTCTTCTTCTCATTTTTTTTTCTTTCTTCATTTTAACCGCACATTCTCTAAATAAAATAATATTACACACAAAGCAAAAAAATTTTATCACTTTTTCACCACACATTCTTCCATCAATCACTATTCAAAAACTAATTTTTTCTCAAAAATGGGGCTCAAACACAAGCTCAATTGCTTATAATTTATTTGTATGGAAATTATTAATTAGTGGGGTGTTTGATTCCCATTTTTGCAAAATATTTTTTTTTCTCTTCTTTTCAATCACATTTTTCATTAAAATAATATTACACGTAAATTCAAAAATTTTCCTTCTTTTTTAACCACACATTCTCCATCAATCTACTATTTTAAAATACATTTTTCAAAAATAATGGGGCCCAAATACCCCCCCTCGCTAAATGTGTTTGATTGATACATGTTTGGTACACATTCTTCCAGAATACATTATTTCAAATCTCATTTTCAATCACACGTTTTTCAGTAAAATAATATTTTGTACCACGTCATTACGTCAATAACTTTTTCTTACATTTTAACCTCATATTTTCAATCATATCACTATTTAAAATACATTTTTCTTCAATAATATATATCAAACACACTCTTAGTTTTCAATGGGAAAATGAGAGGGAGAGGGGATAGATGAAAGAGAAATAGAAATAGTGAATTACCTGGACCATAAAAATTAGTCATTCCTAAAGAAAATGTTTTTCTTATTTTTGAGAAAAAGTATGGTTACATGACAAATAGTTGGAAAATATTTTATATGGAAAAAAATTTCAATCAAACAACCCAAAAGCATGAATTCGGTGGAAAAATGATATTTTTCATAGAAAATAAAACTAATCAAACACATTCTTACATTAGTGTATTCGTGCCCCTCACTAACACAGACTTCTATGCACGATAGTGTGTTGCATCCTTGATATCGTGTGGAAATTTAGCAATAGCACATTACTTATGATACGTGTTCAAATTTTTTTTTATCGGTAAAAATGAATTATATTGATCAAAATCATGTACAAATACATCGGACATTCCCGGGTAAATCACAAAAGAAGTACATAATACAAGTACTCCAGACATACTCGAGGTGAATCATAGATGGAATGCGCATACAAGTACTCCGGGCGNAAAATGAATTATATTGATCAAAATCATGTACAAATACATCGGACATTCCCGGGTAAATCACAAAAGAAGTACATAATACAAGTACTCCAGACATACTCGAGGTGAATCATAGATGGAATGCGCATACAAGTACTCCGGGCGTTCCCGGGCAAACAAAAAGAAGATGTGCAATCAACAAGATCTACCTAGCAATTGCTATAGTCTCATATTGAATCAAAACATTCGAATACAAAGAAAACATAGGCATATGTTCAAATTTGGGACTACTATGTGTTGCTCGACGAGAAGAATAAACATACGCATGTGTTCTTGTTGTGCACGTTACTTGTTTTTCAAACTAAGCCCCTATTTGAGCTACATTAAAATTCTCAATATCATTTTTCTACTCATTTTCAACCACAAAATTTTTTAAAAAATAATATTTTTCATCACATCAATAACTTTTACTTCTTTTCCAACTACACATTCTCCATCAATCTACTATTTCAAAATATATTTTTTCAAAATAATGTGACTCAAACAGACAATCACATCCTAATTTTTACTTCAATATAAATAACTTTTTCATTATAAATAAATAAATACAAAACTAACGTACACACTTTTTTTTTTTGGCAAGTTTAACTGTATTGTCTGCAACTGCTCGTGTTATTTTTTATTTTTTTTCGTGCATTGGTTTATTGATTGTGAAGATATGAAGTCCCAAACCAATCAAATTAAATGGATAGATTCGTCGTTTAAAAAAAAAGGTTCAATGGATAGATATTAGGGGTTGTTTGACAATTTATTTAATATAAAAATTAAAAAGATAAAAAGTCATGACCCCGGTAAAAATGTTTGGTATGATCTCTGTTTGACACACGTTATTTCAAAACTCATTTTCAACCACACATTTTTAATTAAAATAATATTTTTCATTGCATCAATAATTTTTTCTTATTTTTTAACCACATATTTATCATCATATCACTATTTAAAATATATTTTTTCCTCAATAATATTCATCAAA